>QVNW01001468.1:0-23893 GCA_014825475.1 Pseudomyrmex flavicornis | reverse complement strand
GAAGATACAATTTTTATTCATTACCGATACACGATTTGTGATGTGGGAAACAAATCTGTAATTTGTTTGCGGTCGTGAAGAAAACGTTTTCGACGCGAATAACAATTTGCTGGCCGCTCCAAGCTTTTCGTAAGTAGCGAACCAACTTTCGAAGGTTAAAAATGCGATAAAAGACTCGCCACAAGAGTCCTCGGCGCTTTTATCTGCGACGTGGCTAATTGATAACGCCGAGAGATTAGCTTTGCTCAAGCCAATTTGGACAGTCAGATGTGCGCAGATTAAGGTCGTCGAGAAAGTGCAGAAGAAATCGGCCGCGCTTCTATACGTCGCGGTCGTGCAAATTTACTGCAGCTTGGCATGAAAGCCGATCCCTTCTTTCCATTTATTTTTTTTTCCTCTCTCTCTATCTTTACGTTCCTTTTTCGATTCTTCTCGCTTATTTCCGCAAATATATATTATCAAGTATAAAAAAAAAAAAAAATACAAGATGGAATTATATTTTATTCTATAAAAAAATAAACTTTGTTATCAATAGCAATCGCATTTTATTCTTCTCCATCTCTCAGTAAAAACGACGACGCTTTTTTATGTCAGTAAAAATAACGTGTAAGTTCACATTTATAAACTTGCATAAAGGTTTGTAAAAATATAATATGTTGTAAGAGAGGTAGCGCTTGTATCGCGTTCTAATTAGATAAAAAAAAAAGAAAAGAAAAATCAATAAAATGAAGATCATTTATGTGTCCTTGCACGGGTAAATGCGCGAGATTCTATGAAAAGAACGGCGGAAAGGAAAATAAATAAATACGAGAGAGGTACGGAAAAAAAAAAAAAAAAAAAAAGAAAGAAAGATAATAATAACACTCACGTCGAAAAGGAAAAACTCTGATTTTTCGGTCCTTAACGAGAGAGCGAATGGCTCCCGTACAAAATTCGTCGAGAGCTCTTCTATTCTCGCGGGAAAAGCGAGTTACTTTTCTTATAACATTTTAGCGTACTCGCATTTTGTCAGACTCAAATTGAAATATTAAGTGCGGCATAAACTAATTTCAAAAAAATATACATATATAAAACATAAACATAAAATTATAAAACTAGTAATGAATTTCCACGGTGGCGAGAGCCGTTCGCTGGATGTTTTGCGGATAAATTATATCTTTTAAATATATTTCTATTTTAAGAATGTAAATTCTTGCACATTATTTTTGTATTGCAAGGTTTTTTTTTCGCAATATAATTTCTAAATTAATTGGAAAAGGAAAATGGGGATATTCTCATACATGTGATGCAAATCAAACATCCTGTATGATTTTAAGGATTGAAAAATTCAATTCAAAAATAATGTGTAAGAATTTACACTCTTAAAATATAAAATATATTTAAGAAATATAATTTATCCGCAAAACATCCGACGAACGGCTCTTACCACCGTGGAAATTCACTACTAGTTTCAAACCACACGAGCCTTAAATATCTCTCAATTCGTTCATAAATCTCACCCAGACATACTCGTGATGGTGTATCGTTCTTAATTAAAATAACAAAAAAAAAACATAAATAATTTAGAAAATTTCGAAACATTTCTGCTTCGTATTTTTACATTTTATTCTCTCGTCAGTACGCGAGACGGGATACAAGCTTTCGAATCGTAAATCGCGTATATACGAACGTAGATAACGTTGCGCCAAGAACCAGTTTCTCTCGATGAAACCGCTCGTTGCGATCGTCGCTCTCTTTCCGATCGTCGATCCCCCAACGTGTGTGGGTCGCCGAGAGAGGAAAGCTCCCGCGGTACCGTTCTGCCAAACACATAAATACGTGCTTCTGCACACCGGCATCGACGCTCCCTTCAGTTTCTCTCCGGTTCGAAGCCGGTTAAGTAACCGGCGTAAAAACTTATTGATTTTATGTCTCAATACGTGTTGAGGAAAGAGAGAAAGAGAATGAATATCGCGGGGTCGTTGTTTCTTGCGAGCGAGGGAAAAAGAGAGACGGATGGAGATGCGTGAAAACGACGGAACGCCCGGCGAACAGGAAATAAGCGCCAACAAAAAGTTAGACGACGAGAAGGGCGAAGCAGACGGGGGGCTGCTTCGCAGGATGTGTGCACGGGAATGCGAAGAAGAGAAAAGAATCTACGCCGGGCCCCGCTATTAGCGTTTTTTTTTTCCTTTTCGCGCCGATAAGCACCGTGTAACGTGACTAATTGGTAATTGAGTTGTAAGCGCGGTTCAATTAGTCGAACGCGCGCGCATAAGCTCAAACCGCGCGCGGCTGAATTCCCCGAGCAAGATATTCGCGCGGGGAGAGATCGAGAGCCGGGGGAGGGGGGAAGTGTTTTACGAGCGTTTCGATTTTCCCCTATCGAGATTGGGACCGCACATTCGATGCACGTCGATACACGAAGAAGAAGAAGAAGCAAAAACGACGAGGCGACGATCAAAGTTCACACCAAGGCGCGCGAGTAAAGGTGATAGTTCTGTATCCCGGAGGGATACGACGAGAGAGAGAGAGAGAGAGAGAGAGAGAGAGAGAAAGAGAGAGATTCGAAACTTCCTGATTCCGGGTGATGCGCCACTTCCGTTCGCGCCAACTCCAACTCTTAAGCCACTCTTCGCGAACGCAGATTGGTTCGATCCTTATCGCGAAGCTCGCTCGATTGTAGATCTCTTTAATTGGAAGATCCTACAACGGGAAAAGCTTCGGGGCGCTTCCATTAAATCTTCTTCGACGGTTGCAAAGTGCGCTAACTTTCGAGCTATCGAAGGATACGACGAGAAGAAAAACTCGCCCCGCGACAGTAACAAAACGTTTCATTACTTTCTGCGCTTGTTTAAAATTTTTCTCCCGTATATTGTATATAAATAAACGTAATTTATTATGTTTAATTTTAACTTAATTTATTATGTTTATTTACGCGCAATTGAGTGCTAAAGTATTGCGTTTCGTCGTCGTTGAACAAAAAAAAAAAAATAAAATGAAATGTTATGGAAGAAACGTGCAATTGCTCCGGACTTCCCTTCGAGATGCGCGATAATAAATCGCGCTCGGGTCTGATACTAAATATTCAGAGACGTCTTCGTTTCCATCATAGCGTTCGCAATAATTTAGCATCATGACGTACATACGTTTCCCGCCTCATATAACCCGCCGCGGAAAGAAACGCGCACGCTGAAAGTGTGCGCGCACACGCCAACCGGCACGCCGAACGTACTCCTCGTCAAAATCAACCAATCCACATCGAGTACAACAACACAACACACAGAACACCCTTCATCATGCGAAAGCACTCAGCTCGTACACACATCCGAAAACTTGGGGGGCTGTTAATCAATATCACCGTTGTGCATTGCAGAGCGCGCATCGCCCACATATATATACACATATATATAATATATATGTATATATATATATATATATATATGCGCTCACTCAGCTGCACCCTCCGGTGCATCTGCGAAACTCGTCTCGTGACCTCGGACCGCCGCGCCGGTCCGCAGAGCAGCGGACCGACTTCGGCCACATCGTAACTCCTATCTCACTTTTGCCTCTCTTCTTATCCTTCTTCTCTTCTCCAAAGCGCGCGCGCGATTCGTTACCTCCTCGACGTAATGTTCGAGTAATAATCATTAATTTGTATGATCGGTTTACAAGCCACCGCTTGCTACGCGTAACTTGGCACGCCAGACGAGAACTCGGAGGAGATTTCTCAGCGTCTCGCGCGCGCGCGCGATTCGTTTCTACACGCGAGATACTTTCTTTTATATATATGTGTATATATATGTGGAGAAACGGGTGCGCGTTCGCTACGGGCCAAGCCAAATTCTGCGCGTGAAATCGCGTCGTACGAACGACCGGCTGCCGCATCGAAACAGCGAGCAAAACAAACAACAACGAGCGAGGGGGGTGGTGGAGGGATATGCAAATGCGGTGCTTGGTTCTGTTACGAATCAATGCGATCGCTTAATTAGCGAAGAGCCTGACTCCTCACGGCGTACTCCTTCTCCTTTCTCCTCGTCCTCGCCTCTTTAAACCCGTCTGACGATTCTCTCTGTCTTTCTTCCCGTCTTCTGACATTTTTCTCTCCCTCCCATTCGGCTCTTCTCGCCAGCTCTCTCTTTCCGATAGGATTCATACCGCCGAGTGCACTCTCCAGAAAAGCAAGCCGTTTTGATGCTCTTAACCGTCCATTTCACTGGCAATCCGGATATTACGAAACGTCTCAAAAGATTTCTCGCAGGAAAATGTTTTCAACATCAATGTATAGACGAGCGCTTCTCTATCTCTTGTAATGCCGGTGCGACAATGCCTTCCGCGAGTGAGAGACACAGAAGTGTGCACGAAATATGTACACGCGGATCACACGTGGAAGAAGAAAGGCGTCAAAAAAAAAAAAAAAAAAAAAAATGTTCTCGTTCAGCGGCATTTGGAGGAAATCGCGAAATTGAACATGATTCTTTGTCACGACAACACAATCGTAGGCAGATAAAAATATTTGTGTAAATGATCCCGACAAGCATCGCGGAAAAAATGGTCCATTTCGATCGGAATATTAAATCTTCGGCGCTACGCGCGAAACGCACAGCATAGCATTCGATGATAAAATCATTGAAAATATATTCATTATTTGAAAGCAAATAGAGCGAAATATTGAAAAAAAAAAAAATCCCAATGAGTGGCGATTTCATACGGTCAGATCAGATAGTTTAATACGAGATATATAAACAAAAAATCATCAATAGAAAATATATTTAATATTTGTAAGAGAGGAACTGTTGAAAAAACTGTTGAACACACAAATTGATATATCCAAAGCGAATGGGTATATACAGGGTTAAACTCCCGTACCGCTATACGGTTAGCTCTACAGAGAACTGCGCAGCGCGTTATTACCCCGACACACGAAATTCTGTTGACTGTACGTGCGTACAAGTAATATTTAATAACAAAGAACACAAAACGCGCGTATGTGCTCGAAACTAACACTGACGTGTGTGTATGTGCGCGAACATAATAGCGGGAAGACCGAGATACAAAATGACGTAAAAAATAAATTATTTAAAAAAACAAACGTACGCAATATTTTGTAATATTGGATGTCATGTATAATAGTCACATTCTTTAAAAAAAATATCAGTCTTAAGTATCTTTATACAAAAAATGCATCGGTGTAACAACGTTCTTGTCTCATTTCAGTCAATTTATTCATTCAAATGTTCATTTTTAATAAAAGACATTATATTTATAATTTACGCGATGAAGATTAAATATGAGGAAAAAGTGATCTAAAACTATCATATTTCTCATATCTAGGGTAAAATTGCGATCGGGACTTTTTAGCACTGAAGTAATTACGAAATAGAGAGAAGAAAAACATGTCCAATTTTTTTAAAAAAAAGTGCTTGTAATTAATACAATGTATTTAATAAAAGCTATTTCGCACGTGCGATAGTAGCAGCCTCATAAAAAATATTTTCCTGTAATTAGCAAGCAAGATATTAGCCAACTAGCCTCGGTCTCCCCTATAATCTCTCACAAGCACGATTCGTCATTTATTTGTGTTTCGTTTCACAGAATTCATCCCGACTTGTACAAAAGACTAGCTTAAGAAGAAAGGTTTTCACTTGTCCGCGTTTTTCGACACACGCGTTAACTCGGCAAGTAAGCAACCGGCAAATCACCGCATCGTCGCTTCGCGCACCGTGTGTTACCGTTCCGTCTCTATCAATCTCTTTTCTCTTCCCTGCCTTCACCAGTCGCATATATGCCTTTTCTCCGACAGCGTGAGACGCTTCATTATCGCATCTGCCGGATGTATTACAAGGAAACTCCTTGGAAGATATCGAAGGTGCATCATCGCGCGGGAGCGCACATGGCGCGCATCCGCGGCCGCGCCGCGTCTTCGGGACGCTCACTTTGGAAAGCGTCGTATCGCGAAAGGATCACGAAGGAAGATGAAATAAGCGGGGACAGGAGGTTAGGCAGAGAGAACCCCCCGCCCGCGCCCCGGCTGCGAGGTACGCGAGGATAAGTCGCGGATCGGAGTGATAAACGACTCCGGCGTTATTAATTGCGGCCTCCATTAACTGATGAGTCCCCCTACCTGCGCTCTCCCTACCTGTGTGCATGTACACTCGCCCTCTCTCCCCCGTGCGCGAGGAGTCGTTTTGTTCGAAGGAGCCCTCACGAGGAGCGTTCCTTCTTCTACCGCTTCAACCGCGGCGCGGGAGACGAAGTCAAAGCGAGAAATCCTTCGCGCACGGGAGAGGCAAATGATCCGTGAGAGGAGGTGCGCCCGCTGCGGGGAAAACCCGTGATGCTTTGCAAATGAGACGAGGGTAGCTTCCTGATTTTTACAAGGCCCGTTAATGAATCGCCCGCGCGTCCTTCGGACCGAGAGCGCGCGCGCGTAGCTCGATTTATCGTCTCGCGGTCGTTGCGAGCGCGAGTCGAGCTCGGCGCGGCGCGGCGCGTTGCCGGCGATGGTGGATGAGAAATCGGTATCGCGTGATAACCGTGTCCAACGCTCCGATAATGCATATATTATTGTCGGCGGAGTTCTCTTCTCCCGGCGCGGGAAAAAAAGTTTGCGCCAGAGCCAGCCCGCCGATGCGCGCGCGCAAAGATGACAACGGAATTTAATATCGCGCGCAATGAATATATCTGTTGCGTCGTTATACTCTTCATTTATTAACCCTACAACGACGTAACGAATCTCGCCGAGAGGCGAGTCTCGCTCGCTGGAATTTCACAATCGTATTCTTCTTCGCTCTCTCGCGAAGAGCGCCGCGAAAGAGTTTTTGTTTCTCTCTTGGTAAGTACGTTTTTCCAATTAGAACTCAACAAAGGAAGGGAAAAGGTAATCACGGGCCGCTATATTACGTGTCGCTCGGGCGAGAGCGCGCGTTCTGCTCGATAATCGCGAGCGGCCGCGCTCGCGTATAGGTGTACATATATATCGCCGCCGTTCTCTCTTTCTCGCTCGCTAAAAAGCCGGGCTTACAATTAGTTATGGTTCTTTTTACAGGAATATCGCAATAGCAGTACCTATCGGTCCGCTACGCAGATAAAAAGCCGAGGGTTTTTATTTCGCCAGCTCGTCTAATTAATTGCGGCATTGTTCGCAAAAGTGTCGTCTCTACGTCGCGCTGTTGATAGCGGACCACCAAAGAGATCTCATAATCGAAAACGGAAAAAAGAATTATCGTTGTCATTGAGCAAGAAACACACACCAGTCCAGCGCGCTTTTAAACTCGCGAAGGAATCGTTATATTATCGTTACGAGTATATGAATAATTCTTGCTAATTTTTACCGCGCGTATACGTTTTATTACATCACAGCTGTCGGCCGTGGAGACAACGTCGTCTACGTAAAAATAAAAAATACAAAAAAAAAAAAAAAACACACGCTTGTCTGTTCCAAGCTGCATTTCTAAGTGGCCAATGTCATCTATTATGAACGGGTAATTTCCCCTTGGAAAAACACCGGTGATGGAGGACTGTACTGTACACAGTTTCAGAAAAGCCGCTTTACGCAGTAATTGTCGCTTAAAAATACACACGACAGCAACATGTTATAACAAGTATTTAAAGTAATCATGCAAAACCGCGAGAGCTTTTCTAGTAATTTACTGATGTAATACATACAATTCTCTTATCAAGTTTTTCAAAATTATCAAGAAAACCAAGAAAAATAAAAAAACTCTTTGGATAAGAAAAGTTTTTGCGATTTTGTTGTTGTTAAATGCGAAGAGTATTTATCGACGTTGAGTAAAAATCGAGGATTGTGCTGCAAAATTTGAACGAACGAGCTCGAATTATGCTAAGAAAGATTTAATCCGCACGGCAGTTGCATCGCTCACGCGTAAATATATTTTATACGAAGCGTTTATATTATGTTCGTCCCGGAGGGAAAACGAAGGCGATTACAAATTTGCTCGTTGCAACTTTTATTTGTTCGTTCTCATTCGCCGATTCAACAATATTCCCGCTGTTCGACGTCATTGCGCTCATCGCAATGTTCGCAACGTTTAATGCAATTAATCCAACTGCTTCGCAAATGCAAGATGAAACGTTCGTGTTGGATAAAACGCTTCGCGCAACGTATATTTTAAGACACATTCGCGCGAGCATATTTGAGCTTATATCGAACGAAGCTTTAATGCGCCGCTATTTTGCCAATCGAATGCCGAATCGTCCGAGTCAATTAGGGTCAGGGTTTCTCCCGATCGAACGTGACGTTCGCCCATTACGTATCTGACAATTGGAGCACACGAAACATCGTCGAGACATTGCCGAAACGATTTCTTCGCGTGGATTATTATTCGCAAAACTCCGAAAAAGAGCGCGCGAAACAAAAGGCGAAGCAAAAAGCGTATAAAGGAAACGGGAAAGGCCAAGAAAGCACGAAAACAAAGAGCAATCATAACGATGGTAATCTCTGCGGTTGACGTACAATTACCTTCGTCAAGGCGTCTAGGAAAATAACCAATTTCAGAAGTGTTTATTGCAGGCTGCATCGTGCTTCATTGTTCGCGCGCCGTTAATGAGAGAGAGAGAGAGAGAGAGAGAAGAAGAAGGTGAGATCTGGCAAACGAGCGGGCGCGTTGTACTTTTTAATTGTACCAACTTGCACCGTCTACTCCTCGGTGGCATTCCGCCATTCAGTCCCGGAAGATCGCTAAGAACGACCGCGAGAAAATATCACGTCGAAATTGTACGTCATACTATTGTTATAATATACATCCGCTGCGAGACAGTTGAAATTATTCGAACTATGTATTACTGCTGGCGCTTCCTCCCGCCCCGTTTTTTTTGCATTGCCGCGCGAAGAAATGTCAAATGTCGCGTGTCTAATAATCTCACTCGATATATATATATATATATATATTTGTTCACCCCCGATTCAATTTTTGTCCCGACCTGATTTTCGAAGAAGGAAAAAGTCGGCCTCCCCATAAACTCTTTCCAGATATAAAAGTCGCGAGCATTTTCGTCAGTCGCGAATGAATAAAAAGTTTTCATAAAGTTTTACCGGCCGCGAATGCTTTTTCAATTATCCAATTTGCTCTCGAGTTACTTCTCTCGCAATTACGATGAAAATACAGCGCCTTACTTATCGGGAAGAGCGCGAGTAAACCGCGTCCATTATGTTCTTCTTCCTCCTCTTCTTCGAAATAGATGTTTCTTATTAATCCGCGCAAGTCAACCGCAGAAAATTCTCTCAGGTGTCGTTCACGCCGACACGTTGAAATCGTTTGCTCTTCTCTTTAACCTCCCTCCTCCCTTTCCACACCTGAAACTCCCGCGAAAGATCCGCACCGTCGTTGTTGTACTTCTACGCCGCGATCACGTTTGAGCGATTTAAAACTTTTTGTTTGCACTTCTCGCGCGCGGAGACTGAAAGTTTTACACGATTTACTTTCCATTGGTATCCCATCGAATCGCACCTGACATCAGAGAAAGAGATACGATTGGAGTGTGTTCTCGCGGTAACCTTCGTCTTAAACTTTCTAATTACGCACAAAAACAAAAAATTAAATCCAAGACAAATATTAATTTAATTCAAAACAATTATTGATAATATATTATTTAAAATTATACAAATAAATGCATTATATTGTCATATTATTCAAAAACCGTTTTCTTTTTCTTTCGCGTTTCACATCGATCCACGTTTCACATCAATAAAACGCGGACGGGTCGAAGCCTTCGGCGCATTACGGATGTTCGTTTCAGGCATCCCTTCGTCGGCATCGTACAACTCCTCCTGGATAACCGTTCGAAGGTCGTTCGATAAGTTCCCTTTCGCCGATGCATTCGGTGAGTGGGTATAAATTATTTTGTCGGGAAATGATCTCCTTCGCGGTGGCGGCAGCGGCGGCGGCGGCGGCGGCCACGGGAGAAGACGGAATAAGGTTAAAGGAAATAAAAAGAGCCGGGGAGCAAGTACCGAGAATCCAACACCGGTTGGCCGCCAGAGGCAGGAACAGACGATCCAGGAGTGGCAGGAGATGGAGTGTGAAACATCGGCCCATCCTTCCTGCCCTTCCCGCACAGTCTACGATATGTCGGGAGCTATCGCTTCGCGCTCCGCTAAATCGTGTACCGTGTGTTTGAGGTTCGCACACCGCGGAATCCGTTTCTTCGCCGGGGAGAGAACAGCTTAAATTGTTTCGCGAGAAACGCGCGAATAAATCGATCGAGTGCCGCGCCGCCGATTATACGCGCGTCGCAAACACGCAACAATAACAGAGGCGCGTTACGCTTTTTTTATCAAATAAAATATAGATAAACAAATTCGAATTTTCCAAACTATTGCATATCAATTAATTAACAGATCGTATTTTGCAACAGATCGTATTGTACAACAAAATGTTTTTCCTTTCTCGATGCCACGTATGTGTATATTTCAATATGCAATATGCAGTATTTCAAACGTATATTAATAACGTAATGTTTGATAATGTAATATATTGTTATACACATTGCGACATTTCATTTTCGTTAAATCATCATCACTTAGTTTCATCTCGCTAATGTAATCGAGAGATTTTATTTCTCATATATTTATTACATTTGAGAGTGCGATATCGTAATTACAAATGTCCCCCCTCCCCCCCAGATCCCGAGATACCGCCTCCCCGGGAGAAAAATAGCCTCACAATGTCACCATAACGAAAATTCTAACTCGGTTCGCGAGCCTGATAATGGACCGATCGTCGTCATGAATCTTTCTTTATGGTCTCCGAACTTCTCGGAGCGCGCGGTATATAATGCACCACTGTGGTACGCCCGTGGACGCGCGTTCGCAGCGACTCAGCTGCTCGTATGTCCATGTGAATCTGAGTGTGCGCATATATACGTACGTGAGAAAGAGATAGAGAGAGAGAGAAGGGAGAGAGAAGGAGGAGGTAAGTTACATATTGTAGATACGGGAATACATAGGATAATGTATACGAACCATATCGGTTGGTAGGTTGTACCTACTGCCCTACTATATAGGCCACGTGCACTCGTGGGCCATGCATCTTCGATAAATACCTTCGGAGCCTCGGAAGGCGGCGCCCGGGCGAGCATAAAGTAAAAATTTTTGCCGGGACAGCAAGTCGGCCCGAGTTGGCCGCGCGCGCGGATTATGTGCCAGCCTGACACGTTGATTTTAGCGCCGTAAAAAGTCAGGCGGCAATAAAAGGATCTCCTCGATTATTGCCGGAGTTCGAGGTAGTAATGGCGTTCATTAATTAAAGCTCAATGAAACGGCTCGGTGGATTCTCTTGCTCGCTCTCTTTCGAGCGATGAAATTTATAAATGCGTTAACGGGCGCGTATATTTATAGTTCGAATCCGGCAATAACTAAACCGATCGCGCAAGAGTCCCGCGCGCTCCCGCACCGTCGTTGTTCGCGCGCGCTTCTTTCGAAAGGCAACACGACGGCGGAACGTAAAATACAAATTTTTTTTTCCGAGCCATGCGTCAAGATTACGTGTTAACTTAGTGCGCAAAGTGCATAACGATGCCATACAGAATAAACGGGGGTATAGAACGGAACGGGGAATAAAATGTCGCGCGCGCGCGAGACGCGGCATTCAATAATTCTACTCTGTGTGAAAGAGTCTTTCGAACATAAATAAATATTTATTGCAATAACGATATCGTTGTTGCGAGCGATGATTTATACACGCGCGATATATGTATATACAATATCCATTATTATTTTCGAAAGCTGTGATTAATACGGCCGAAATTGTGTGACGCGCGAGTCCAATTCCGAAAATGTCAATTTTATTTGTCGACGACGTCGCGCGCCGATGACTGATATTGAATTACACGCGTATCGCTAATGAAGCAAAACTCTCGCGGGCTGATGCAGGAAGCAATTTCTACGTCTATACATTAAGCCAAGGATGATATTCTTTCGCATACCTTAAGACACATAGCCGGCGAAGACGATTATTAAGCGCGCCGCGGAGAATGCCGGGGATATTATGCTCGATGCACTAATAACCGCAATTAGTTAACATTCGATTCGCTCGGTCCTTCGCTCCCTCCCGTCCCCCTTCCTCCTTTCCCCGTGCAAGTTTATTAACAAATTAACGACCGCGTGCGCCGACGCTCGTATTCAGAAGGCCGCTTTTGAGACCGCGCGATTTATGTTGCCAATTAAAAGCAGTGGCATGTACACGAGTGCAAGTACACGCTTTACATTACGGTTTAAGTTTTTAATGGCTGCGCATTCGCCTGCATGATCGTGTTTTTCGGTTCGCCTCGAACGGAAAAGGTGAAGTCATCGGATCTTCCACCGCGCGCGATCATCATCTCGTCTTACCATCACCACACATCGCGCCCATGAGAGAACAACCAATGCCATCCCGTGACTCAGAGGCGAAAAGATGTATGTCCTCGCGTAAACATGCATAAAACATCCTTGAGCGAGTCGCGGAAAAGAACGACGTTCTCGAAACACCGATATATATCCTCGGGCGACAAACAGCGTCGGGGCAGACTCCGATCTTTCTCTCTTGCGGGAGCGACGCTCGAATAGACGCGAGAACAACGACGTGTCGTGAGTTATTACAAGACCAACCGATGCGCGGTGACTATATAGAATGTGTCCGATAATGACTCAATAGTCAGTTATTTATCGATAATTCTCGGCGGTCGTTCCAATATCGCCAGGTGGGCAATTGCCAGACGGGGAGAAAATAGAAGCGAGAGGAGAGGTCGAAAAAATGTGTGGGACGAAGGGTGTCATTAATTCTGGAGCCGTTGTTGTTCGTCCACGAATTCGATCCACAGTCGCTTCTCTTCATGGCACACGAATTCCTCGACCAACGTCAATGCGCGCGACGTAATACAAATATTGCGGTCAATTTCTTCCCTTTTGCGTCTCGCGTGTATTTTTTCTCTCCCGATTTTTTTCCCCCGTAAAATTTCTCTCCGCTTTCTTCTCTCTTGCTTACGCTCCGAGCGAAGCTTATTGCTTCTATCAACGTGCCCTGCCTTGATTTATACATCTATATGCTCCGTTCCGCTCCGTTAGGCGAAGAAGGGAAAGAGGAGTAAACAACGTCGTGCATCGCGCGCAACTGCGCGACAAGGGACCCACCTTTAATAACGCGCGGCGCGGATACGATATTATCGTCCCGGATAAGTGTTCGCAATACCGTCCGATGTATCGTGGTATGCATTGTATCGGGGGAACGCGTGCAAGTCGTATTTATGAGGCTGAGATACGGGGGCGGAAAAGCTTTTCCGCGCGCGCGCCGAATTCGGAAATTTCGCAATCAACAATCCGGTTTTGTTTTACGTCACGTTTTATCGAAGGAGTAATTTTTTCCGCGCTAGGTTAGAAAATTATATCAAGAAGAAGTAAACGAGAGAGAGAAGAAAAGAGGTGACGAGATCGAATGAAAATAATTGCGCGGCGACGGTCGGGAAGGAAAAAAAAAATAATAAGAATTTAAAAAAAAAAGGAGAGAAACGCGTTTCAAGAAAATAAATTCGTTTTTTATGTAGGAAAGCGAGGGAGAATTTAGTAACAAACACGCAGGTCTCGTGACAAACTCTCCGGGAACACCTGTTACAATTTTTGTCTAGAAATCCACGGAGCCATAGCAACGCGCGGGGATAAAAGAGAAGGTAGTGCATTGTGCTCGCCCGGGAGTCGCAGCGCCCGCTCGCCCGAGCGATTCGTGAACCCCCGAGATTAAACTCTCCGGTCTCGGCGAAGAGAGAAGCTGAGGTGCGCGCGTTACGTGCACCCCGTTATTTTTTGTTTTTTTTTTCCTCCCTCTTTTTTTTCCAGCTCACCACTATGGCTCGCTGCGAGCCGGCGTTTCGCGTGGCTTTGCGCGTTAATCCCTTAAGCGTGATCGTCGTGTAAACCGACGAAGAGCTTCGGGATCGGATTAATGCCAAGGCAAATACGAGTTGTTTAATACGACGACGCCGCGCGCGCCGCGAGGGGCGATGACAAGCTCTACTCGTGTTCGATGAACGTTACGTGCCGCGGAGAAGAACTCGGAAGCTGTGTATGTATGTATGTGCGCGCGCGTGTAAAGCGCGAATAACTCCCCAACATTCTGACAACAAACTCCTTGCCGAGATATCGAACTATCCGTATATTTTTGTTCCTCGCCTGCCCGATATCTCTCGCGTTATATTTATTCTGCGATTTTCCCGTATAATAAAACGCGCGCGCGCGATCGCAGACGCGTCTCCGCGACAAATATTAGCACGTGACGCGGGTAATCTTTTTAACGCATGGAAAGACACGTGCGCGTTTTACTCGGCGCGAGACAGTCCGAAAGAATTATTATGTCGGCGTTTTTATAATTGTTAAAAACCGAACGAACATAACACATACGCGAGAAATATACAAGATAAAACAGAGGAAATAAATAAATGCCGACCGCGCATCTCTGACGTGACAAATTGCGCCTCAACACCTAATTGCGGTGGTAATGGATGCGCCTTTAAACTTGCGCTTCACATATATAATTTATATATAAGGCGCAAACCGGAATCTATAAATAAAAAAAAAAACTACGTTTACTGACAGTAATTTAATTGACGCGGCGCGCTCGCATATAATGCGCAAGATTAAACGTCCGCGGCATTAATTACGCTCGGTCAGGAGCAATCACGGCTCGTCGTGTTTCGTTAATTCACGCGCCTCCGTCGTCGGCGCGATAATATTTTCTTAGGAGCCTGGGACGTAGCGCGCGCGCGCGTCTTTTTCTTTTTTCGCACGCGAAATACGCGTGCGTGTACGCCACGCATTCCTCGGAACACTGTCGTGACATCCGCACAGTCGTGCGTGGACCACGACTGACCAGCTGCCTCTTAAGAGCGCGGTGTGCGTGTGATATGTTTAATAGCCGGATCATCGATCCGGTATCTTTCCCGATCGCGATTCCGTTTCCCTCACGGCCATCTTCTCTCGCGATTATTAATGGCGCTATCCTCGCGCACGGTCACCGTCCAACAACAACAACAACAACAACAAGAACCGCGCAGAGAGATGGCATCGACATTATTTCATGCTTTATTTATTTACACGACGTGACGCGTGATCGACCTGATAATAGACGGACACGGATTTATGAAGCGCGCCGCTAAAAGAAGACCTTAGCGCCCTTCGGTCAGTCGAGAAAGAGAGAAAGAGAGAGAAAGAGAGAGAAAGCCGGTCTCGATAGGTAGATATCTCGACGAGGTGACGAGGATCGATCGGCTGACAGTATTATCGAAACATTGTGAGGCAGCGAGATAAACCTTACCTCCGGGATGCGCGCGGATCGAAACGATATATCAAATCTGATAGGACGGTGCACTCCAAGTAAATTGGTGTTGGGTTGCTACTCACCTGAAAGAGAAAAAAAATAACACTGCGGTTAGAAGGGAGAAATGCTCCAACAAAGAGAAAAGCATCATGTGATGCATAATAATAAACAATTTATTCGATACGCTGAAATTTTGCATTTTTGCAAAACGAAACTCGATTTAATCACGCGATAAAAAAGAAATAACACCGAACGAAATAACGCATTATATTGCGGCGCTATGCGTAATTAGCCAAGTTTTTGCGGTACGTCGTCGTCGTCGTCGTCGTTTCTAAAATATAAGAGAATGAGATCGCGTTGAAATGTGAAAATAATTAGTCGGACCCCATGAGCGTAATATCCACGCCTCTGCAATTACGTGACGTGTACAGCCCCCGGTAGTTATACCAAGCCGCATTCAAGGTTTCCCCGCGGGAACCCGCAAACTTGATGTTCTTGCGGCGTAGACCACGACTGAGAAGGGTTAAGACCGGTGGTCATTCCGGCGCGGGACTTCGGCAAGATGCAAACGCAAACGCCCGGGCTTCCAACCAAGCCGGTGGATCAACAAATTCAGGATGCCCGCGATTATCGGGATACCGTTGTCGGTAAACATCAATTTCCCGCGCGCTGGTATCGCGCGCTAACTCCCGAGATATATTTACATGGCGCAAGTCTCGCAGCCACTTCCTCCACTCGTAAATTTTCATCGCAAAGCTGTCAATTCGCGGAGACGCAGACGTTTTCTAAAAAAAGAAAAAAAAAAAAGATCGTACCTATCTACTAGGAAATATTTTCGAGTGTGAACTCTCTTGCGGAGAGAGACGCGACGCGTCTCATTTTACAGAATTTTTCGAAGCGTCTGTAAGATCTCGCGCAAAAAAGTGCAAATTTTCTATAAAAAAATTTAAAAAAAAAATTACAAAACGAGAAATTTACTCGACACTAACTTTTTTTATTAAATTAAAAAGCAACGGTTGAAAACTGTTACGACGTAAAATTAGTAAATTATACGGTCGTGCTCGAAATGAGAGTGTGTGAGATTTTGCGCGAGGATTTAATGGGAACTGATGCGTTCGGGGAGATGATCTCCCAAAGCGCGGAGTCCCAACCTCCTCCCGAAATTCCACCGAGTTAGCACCGCGGATCATGGAATTCTGAAATCCGGTACATTAACCGGCCACGGAGCACTGGTCGAGCTTTGCGAATCGCTCGTAAACCGCGCGCGCAAACGTCGTTCGCGACATTTCGGTTTCTATGGCTATCTAAATCCGCTTAAACGTCCGCGTTTAAATGACATTCTTTACTTCCTCCCCCTCCCCTCTCTTCCCCACGCAAGTTCGAACGCTGTAGAATCCTTCCGAAATTGCGAACCATCAAAGAACGAAGTTTGAGCCGATATGTTTGTTCGATGATCGCGTGAAAGAAGGCGAGGACTGTGTCGTTCACACAAAAGGATCGATACTTTCGTTTTCAGCGATTGCGACGCACACACACATCGTTATCTCCGCGACGCATGACTCGCATTCATTATTCCAGTTGTTACATTTGACAAGATAATCGCCGAACAAAAACTACGCGTTATGTCGTTTGTACGTGGCAACGAACACGAGCGAGCCTTTCCACTCAACATTTCTTTTGCGTAATAGCGCGCGTTATCGATCGTGTGACATATTTAGATCGCCGTAATATGGAAATAAAGCGCTCCTATCTGCAGATCTATAACGTCACTGTCTCGCTCCGGCCGATCGATAACGTCTCCGAAATGTCTCCTCGTATTTATGCGCGTAGCTTTCGTTCCGTACGACAAAACCGTAACAAAAAAAAAAAAAAAGAAAAAGAAAAAAACTTCTTCTCGTACGATCACTTCTTCGGGCGTCTCGCTACATTCGCGTAATGTCCGCGACGGCGTAGAAAATGCTGAGGCCGGGGCCGCGCGTACACGTTTTAGAGCTACTTCCATCCCGGTTTTAAAGTAGAAATCAAATCCCTAATGGCTCTGTAGCCAGTGCGAGCGCATGTGCGAGCGAAATAGGCAATTTTATCACGATAAATCGTTGCCCACCACACACACACACACACACACACGCACAGCCAAATTCGTCTCGGCGGCCATTACCGCGGAGTAAAAGTGCCGGGAGATACGACGGATTGATAAAAATCTGAATGTCGCGTTTTTTGTTTTTTTTTGTCAAAACTTGGTCTCCAACTATACAACTCCAATCGATAACTTTAACACGCACGATTGTAAAGCATGTAGAGTATAACAATTGTAATCTAATATTAAATTAAATTGGAAATAAATTACCCGATTAAATTGTTTCTTTACATTCGTTTCCATAAAAAAAACCTCGTTCGATTCTCAAAAGAGATTACCGGCTATATTTTCTCCGGCTGCGTCCGCGTTTAACGAGACAACCTCTTTAACAAGCTTTCCTTTTCAATTGATTAACCTCTTTCCTCCGCTTCCCCCTCCTTCACATACATTCGCGACAGCGAGTGTAAACGCCGTCGCTTTTGGTGCGACATATTTGCAACTTCTCGTCGTATATCAGCATTAATATCCCGCGCGACAATGGCGCGTGCGTGGTAGCGCGTATATACGTACATACACGCGGGTAGGTAACGAATGTACGCGCTTTCGAGAATGCGGTTGGTAGGAAGGTTGCTTATAACGCAAAGTGCAACCAGTTTCGCGCACAAAGAAGGTAAGAAGCGATCGGAGTTTCATTGCGATGCTGCTTACGTGTATTTGTGTGTGTTTGCGCGCGCGCGCGCATGTGTGCGTATCTGGCGCGCAGTCATCTCGAAGATCGAATATATACCTACCTACCTGGGCGGAATTCCTCTACGGATCAGTAGTCGCGCGATAGGCAGTACAGGTACCGGTTATGTCACGGCACGCTCGGATACCCTCTGGGTCGAGTCGCTATAGCACACACGTACGACCTCGTCGTCGTCGTCGCTGGGGAACGGAGACGACTATGGAGAAGAAACGGGACGCGGAGCGTGTGCTACGTGGTAGCACGAAGTGCCAATAATATCTTCATGGCACGTCGTGTCGGGAAGATATACTTGATGCTCAGGTACATCTAGAAGCGATAGCTAGTCCCGCCGTCGCTGCCGGTTATACCTGCGGGACGATCTGAAGGGGGGAAGAGAGGAGGGAGAGAGAAAAGACGAATAAAACGAGCCTCCCTCTCGCCTTCGCGCGAATAAATGACGGAGCGAGCGGAGGGCGCGCGTTTTCTCTAACGACCGCGGGCGCCGTAACGCGCGTTGCTCTCGTCGTTACGGAGAAAAATATTCGCAATCAAAGTGTACGCGCCAAGAATGATATCCGAGATCCCGAATGACCGACGGTCGATCGCTATCGACCCGATATGACAGGCGTCGGGGAGATGTGCATATAAATAGCCGAACTCCGGCGTGTTCTGTTGTGCAAACATCACGATCTTGTCTCGCGAGGATATATATCTCGATGCCGCCGGATCACATTGTTACGGCGGCCGGGTCGCGACGTCGGATCGAAAATCGATGGACGGGGATGACTCTGGATTTTATATCGCCTTCTTCCTAGGGAATGCGCGCGCGCGTAAGCGATGAAAAATGACCGCGATCAAATGGCGCGCGGCTTTTAAGGCTAATGGATAACTTGGAGGATCTCGGAATGCGCGCCGCGAATCGCGCTTTATCGAACGCGAGAGGGATGTAGCACAAACGAACGAACGATCGTTGAAAAACTGGCAGTCTCTCACGAACATCCCCCTCTTGGAGCTGCAATACCGATCTTCGTAGGATAATAAAAGGACGTTATTCTGATAACGGCGTCACTGCGCGACGAGTTCCGCGTGTTCCGGAGAAAACGCGATAAAGAAGCCTTAAAAAAAAAAAAAAAAAAAAAAAATCGAGGTGTGAGGAAAAGCTTCACCAACAGAGCCGCGTTACGAGAGACACGTCGCAAATCGCTTGTTTTCCGCGACGTTTCTTTCGTTCCATTCGTAGATGCAATACACTTCCGAATTTACGCGCGAGATCTTTTCTCTAATGAGAATAATCTCCTGCATGGGGAATATACTCAAATCAATAAGAACTACAGGTTGCGTTGATTACACGGCGCTAATACACATCATCGACAATCCGCCAAAAAAAAAAAAAAAAAAAAAAAAAACAGCGCCGCGCGAGTCAACGATCTCGCGCGGAAAAATCCGAAGGCAATTAACCTCGCGCGCCGCGCAGAAAAGTGAGAGACGCGCGCGCGAGAACGCGAAGGGCCGTGATCGCGCGCGTATATACACACGCATAAATGCGAGATGGTCGGAGAAATATCCTTCGTATCGCGCGCGCGCACATACACACACACACACACACAAGCGATAGAATGCAATATTGCGCAAAGTACTAATTACGGATGAGAAGAAAAACGGCATGGGGTCGCGATCCCGACGCTTAACTCGGCACGACAGAGAATTCCAGCCGGCTCAGGTCAGACATATTGAACGCACGTGCCGTGAAAAAAATCGTGCGCTACTCGCGCGCAAGGTTCGCGCGGCGGACACGCGAGTGTACGTGTGTGTGTGTGCGTGTGTGTGTTGCGCACACGCGTATGCAAACGGTACACGAGCGAACCGGTGGGAGTGAAATAGAGGGTGCAGGCAGGAGCGGCTCCACAGTGTGAGGGAGGGGGGAGGAGAAGGGGATATCCCTTGCACCCTGCCGCCGCGGTCGTGTAATTATGTCGTGATTTATAATGATGGCGGGCAGTCGCCGGTGCGCAATTCATCTACTAAATGAAACGCCCGAACCTTGTTACGCCGAGTTCGTCACTGCGGCGGATCCTCGGCTTTTGTACGTACTGATTACGCGTATCAGCGCGAGAATGAATTATGGCGGACGCGTGGTCAGATTGAAAATAGATAAACGTCCGATAAGTGCGGTCCGATAAGGGAGAGCGCGGTTTTTATTTTAAACAGCGCTTCGTTCGATATATTTCTTCCCTCCTCCTCCCCTCCCCGATTGGAGAAAAAACGGAGGAAACGATGTGGGGTTGCGAGAATTTCTACGGCGAATAATAATGCAAAAAAAACTGTTGTGTTGTGTGTCTACGTAAAATTTAACTGTGACGCTCAGATCGAATTATTTAAAGGAGGTTTAATGACTGTTACGCACACACACACAAAAGCGTGTAACAACGCGACGTGCGGCGCCCAGTAATATAGTTAACAAAGCACGATCTTATCCGCAGAGCGAAAAACCTCGGAAGCGAGTTCCAGAATTCCGGCAAGTCGCGGCCCCCAAGTTTAGAAGTTGTGTTGGCGCTGCGACACAAGTCGCTCGCAGAGCTTGCTCGGAGAGTTACTTCCGAATGCATCCACGGTGACGTGAAAACAATTCGAGAGAATAGAGAGTCATTAAGATATCTAAGACCGCAGCCATTATGACAAGAAGCTTATACCCTCAAGTAAGTAATAACGCTGATTAAACTTACGTAACACAAAAGCGGTATTTCGCAACTTGACGCAAAGGGATTTAACCGCCGCAACAACGTTAATAAGCGCATTCGCGAGATTTTTGCGAGCGAGTTTAACAGCTGGTTTAAAGTAACACAATGTGAAGGGGAATTGTGTCACTCAAACGGAATTCTCAATTAGCTCGAACGTTGCGGAAAGGTTCATCGCGGGAAAGCGCGATCGTATGTACAAGCAAATCAATTATTCCCGTGTTCCGATAAAAAGAAAGAACATTGTGTGAACACGTCGCGACGCGGATTGTCTCGAAACGAAGAGGGGATAAGGGAATGAAAAATGGGACATTCGCCACGTTTCTTCGCCACAAAAGAGCTACGCCGAGGGTCGTCGTGACAGTAATGACGAGAACACGCATCTACGAGAAATATCACAACGCCGGATGGAGCAATAAAAAGCTCGCCCTTTATCAAATCCCGCTTTCCTCTTCAGCTGCAGCCGCCCGTCGATCATGCACAGTGGCGCGCGCGCGCGCGCGCGATCCGCCGGCAGATGCGCGGTCATCAATCGTGACTCGATGCAAACGACGTCAAAAATGTGCAAGGCTGGAAATTTTTCCCGGATGAATCATCGCTTCCGCGGGACACACTGGCGATGGTCGATGTCGCTCGCTTCGCGCTCCCTTCCGCATCAGCGTGACACGCTTCGCGCGCAGTGTTCGCGGCCACTGCGAAAATCGTGTGTCCGCTTCCGCAGTGTCCGCGCAGAGAGACAGAGTTCTCCCTCTATTTATGAGAGAATCCCATCTCGCTCGTGAGAGACGTAAGGACTCCGTATATCACGTTCTGTTTAATTTTCCGTTCGGACGCGTGACCGTTTCGTCATCTACGGTATTCGTATAAATCCTCAGGGAGTCCGCTGCTCCTTCCCCGATTCTCCCTTCGGTATTAACACGAAGTTATTATATATACGAGGGGATAACTTGTGTTGTGTTACGAAACGCTTATCGCTCGCTTTGACTGATAAGCGCCGAGTCGCGAAGTCAATAAATTCTTCGCGATACAGTAGAGCGCGCGGAGGAAGAGGTAGGAAGTACACTATCTTTCGCTGTATTTCGCGCACCGCCAGACATCTGGGTCGATGAGACCCGAGTCGCCCGGAGCTGTATACGTATATATGTATATATATATGCTTGCCAGTTTCGAAATAGTTGGTCGGGGGAACGTACGCGCCGTGAAGTCGCATCAGTGGTCGCGTTCGGTAATCACGGATGGGTTTCGCCACTTTGACTCTCGCAGACGACGACGACGACTCAGCGAGCAGATGGCGCCCGAGATTGACTGCGAGCATGTACCGGCGATGAGGAGGAACTCCGGGCGCATTACGGGTGTTTCCAGCGGCTCTCTCTCGGCCGTTGCCGGGAATCGCGCGCAGTTACAGTGGCGAACTGTTCAGCCAACTGCGTTGATTACGCTCCAAGACACCGAGAGTGATACCCCGATACTTCTCCTCACTGCGTCTCTCCCGCTATCCGGAATCGAGGATATATCCGCGTGTATCTCTCTCTCTCTCTCTCTCTCTCTCGTCCCGCCCTTCTGTGTGGCACACACGCTCGTCTAATCCACCGATCCTCGTTCTCTCTCTCCCGAGAGAGGAGCCTTTCGCCTGTAATTCCTTTCCCTCGTCGTGCTCGCTCAAAGTCCGTGAGGCTAAGTGCGTCTCTTCTTCTTCGTGGGTTCAGTCATTCTCCTCGCTCGCCATGGTCTCCGAAACCTTCTCTGTTTTTTTAAGTAGGTAGGATAAGGTCGTTAATGAAATTCCCTCCTGGTCGATGAGGGAAGTTCCTCTCTAGCAGCGCTACCGTGTTTTTCATCACGACGCTACTTGAAAAGGATCTGCGGAGGTGGACCGTGAGTGGAAGCAGCGCGTTCTTTCTCCGGGGGATGACGAAAGAGAATGGAGAGAGAGAGAGAGAGAGAGAGAGAGAGACTGGATAGACGAAAGCTTCGACAGTGTCGCGCGGGCCGAGATTGCCCGCTTCTTTCTACTGCCGTCCCGCCGCCTCTCCCACGACTCCTAATTCCGTTGGTTACCCGCACAAATGATGTGGAACGAGCAAAACATTCGGGATCCTCTCAGCGAGGCTCTCCTGTGCATTCGTTCGAGCTCCCGGAGATAAGATAAGGGAGAGAGTCACGCGCTATCGCCTTAGACCGAGTTCAATGCTCGTGCACTTATCCGGCCGCGAGGCTTCTTGTTCGACTACTCGCTTAACTACTCGCGATTGATCATCCCTTGGTCTTTATATTCGCGCTTCGATAATGAAGCGTGTTCGATGTTATTCGATGTACGATGAAAATTGTGCGCGCGTGTATAGTTTATAATAACGCGTGCCATAATGCAACGACCGACGAGAACGATACGAGTTTCCGTCTCTGTTATTCTATCGTGTAAATACGTATATACTCTGGCGCGTGTTGAAATTGCGTGAAATTAACTGCTAAAAAAAAAAAAAATCAGTGCGCGCGAACCACGCGGCAATGCGAGTCGGTCGTATACATGCACTTTCTACTCGCGACATGCGTCTGTCGTATGATTTGCATCGGCGCATGATACATACGGCGTAATGGAGCGCGGCGGGGCCGAGCAATTAAATTCCAATTTAATAAAGGCACCGAGGGAATGTCGACGCCGCGGCGAAGTTTCATTTCCAACGGGGAGAGGAGGAGGGGGGAGGGGGAGAAGCGGGGTTGGAATCCCGAGCGTGCGACCGTGTGCCCGCGCGCCGGGGATGGTATGTGTACACGTACGTTTAACGTGGCTGCGTTTCGCAGCGGAGAGACGAATCAATCACTGCGCGCCTCGCAAAGCGATCGCGAATGCCGGTATTCGATGCTCAACAACCGGCAGATAGTTTCGCCGCTGCCGAAAAAGTCCTTTGATTGAAAGCCTAAGCGTTCCGGAGCCGCGGCCGGATTCGATTATTTAGCGACGTTGAGAAAGTAATTTCTATTGCGCGGTCGTTCTCTGTCTTTCCTTCTCTCTTCCTCTCTCTCTCTCTCTCTCTCTCTCTCTCTCTCTCTCTCTCTCTCTTTCTCTCTCTCT
>QVNW01001467.1:0-14852 GCA_014825475.1 Pseudomyrmex flavicornis | reverse complement strand
AATAACACGTGTAACTTTATATTATTTGTCTTAGTGTGATAATTACAATAATACAATATAATCTTTATATATGCATATAAAATATGATCATTCTTGCGGTGAAATGATATGTTATTTACATATATATTTTCTTTTTTCTTTTCTCAACAAATTCTTCGCCATATAGTGCGATTTTTACAATTTTTCACAATGCACAAATGCATGTGGCATTGTGCACCATATCTTGTATATCTTGTATATTTTTAATTATTTACTATATATCTGCTAATTGAAATTGCTGTTATATACTCTAACTTTAGCTCTCTCTTACTACAGCAAAATAAAATATTGCACTTGCGCAAACTCTGCTTGAGTGACAACCAATCACCTCTTTGGCCTCAAAAACCACGTGACCGTGTTGCCCGCTCCGCCGAAGCGGCTTCGCCCTCCGCGGCTAATGCTCCGTCTCCTTATTCCTATGTCTATGGAACAGGGCCCTAGTTGCGCGCTATTATTCGCATTTGGTATGTTTTAAGCAATACATATATATATATATATATATATATATATATATATATATATATATAGTGTTAGATTATATTTTATTAACCATGGACTACAAAGAAGAACAGCATAATGAAATCGAAGCTTTAGAATCAATCTATTGTGGAGAATTGGAAAGTGAGTACTTACTTACTGAATTCTCCAGCACATAACCTATGCACATATTTAATCTTTAACTATGTAACAATATCAGATAATTTAGACACTTTACAGAAAATGTTACTGCTTATTACAGTACTTTAAAGACATTTTGCAGTTCTAGAAACAGAACCGTTTTATACGTTTGCGATTTCAATTAAAACCGAAGAGTACGAACCTGAAACTGACAACGGACTTAGTTGTCGATTGGAGTTTACATACACGCCAAAATATCCAGAAGAGCCGCTGCTCATATCGATTACGGATCAAGAAAATTTAGACAATGGAGACGATGAAATGTTGAAGAAACATTTGATGGAACAGATGAATGAAAATCTGGGTATGGTAATGGTCTTTACATTAGTTAGCGTAGCTCAAGAATGGCTTAATGTACAATGGGATAAAGTCAAATTAAGGAGAGAAGAGACTGCAGCACAGAAGTTGAAGGAAGAAGAGGAAGCGGAAATGGTTAGACGTTTAAAACATTGTCAGAAAAGTAATAGCTTTGTGTAATTAGTATAATATGTGTTGTGTTCTGTGTATAGAAACGATTCGAAGGAACTCGTGTAACTGTAGAATCTTTCTTAAGCTGGAAGGAAAAGTTTGATGAAGAAATGGGCCACACAAAACGAAAAGAATTGGCTGAGCGTGAAGGAAAAAAATTAACAGGAAAGGAATTATTCATGACTGATAAGACATTGGATCAGTCAGATCTCAAATTCTTGGATGATGGTAATAAATTTTGTTTTATTTTTTGTGCTAGCTCAATCTTTTTTTTGATCTAATTAGTAATAAATTTTTGTAAGGAAAGTTGTTTTAAATCCCGAGATCTGATTCTTAATATTTTTTACAACATAGGTGATGCTGTAAAAGTAGATGAGAGTTTGTTCCAAAATCTGGATGATTTGGATTTAGATGATGATGACGATGAAGATGATCCAGACTTTGATCCAAACATCTCGGATGATAGTGCCTAAATAAATTTGATAATTTAATAGATACAAACTGATAAATTTGATAATTTAATAGACACAAACTGATATGTAAAACAATAAAAACGTTTTACAAAAAGAAAGAGAGAGAGAGAAGTGTAAAATATACTCTTTAGAATAACATCTTTTTTTCTATGAGATGGACACTAAAAAAACCTGGTGATAAATAGATCACAATCATTGAAACACAAAACCAATATTATTTTATTAGATGATAATCTATAGACAAAAAATGTAAAGCAATGAACTAATTTTTCTACTATTGTGTATATATAAATTTTTGTTCAAAAATTTGTTTATTAAAAAAATATATAATTTTTTATGGTGGTTTATATTTTTTTCTTACATGTTTTCTTGACATGTTTTATTTCATACATTGATAATGTTTTTTTACAATTTAAGAATGCTCATATCGGAGTATAAAAGATATTGGTGTTACAATAATGATAACGATTTTTTTTTTTTTACACGTTTTCGTAGTTACTTGAAGAAAAAAGTATATTGTTATTTCATAAAAAATAAGTAAGGATGAAACTATTTCGATATAATGATCTTAAAATTAACACACGCGTATATAAATATATGTATAGCTATCCTACAACTATCTTCCATATTTTCAGAATAGATTCTTTAAAATATTCTGAAATCTAATACAAATACGGCGAAATTATAATAAATGTTAAGTTAGTTATAAGCAATTGAAGATTTCTAATCACATTGCCAGTATATCGGGTGCTCAGTTGGCAAAATGCAGCAAATAATAAAGGTGATGAAATGACATTTAAATTGATAAAACAATTAAGTAAATTATTTTTGAAGAATAGTTTGTAGATATATATCGCGTCACACATTTGTTTGTATTGGAGTCGCATACATTATGTATATAAAAAATTCAAAACTGTAAATAGGTATAATATAATATTTGATTTTTGATTACGATATTATATTTATTAATTACTACAAATATTGACTATGTATTTGTAATAAAATAATATTATTTATAATATACATATTATATATTTATATATTATAAATATTATAATATTAATATAATAATCATCTTCAATATTTACTGCTTTTTGCCATATTTGAACATCTGATGTGCATTGTGATTAATAATCTTTAATTGTTTATAATTTAACTATTATAGTCTCACCGCGTATTAAACTTTTCGTTTCAAAAAGTTCTAAAGAATCTATTCTAAAAATATTTAGCAGTTATAGGATACTATGTAACTTAACACGTCTATATTCAATGCTTATTTTCTAGTGGTGATAAAACACTGTAATTAATATTAAATAAATATTAAAAAAAAAAAAATAATCTTTAAAATATATTGGAATATCATTCATGTCAAAATAAATCATTGGTCAAATACAAATAAAGCAGGACAAGAACTTGCATTTTGGAATAAGTTTCAGCGTTTCACTATTTTTACGTATCCCAGCTTGTCTAAACACACTTGATCTCAAAACAGATTTTTAGTAATTGCGATCGCAAAGAACGGACAACGGCGCTGTATCAGAATAAGGGAAACATGAAAGACGATAAGCATAAACGCCGAAAATCGAAAATGCAAGGTTTTGTTAGTTCTATATAGTTTTTTTTTTTTTTTTTGTATAGAACATATTGTTATAGTGAACAAATTATTATAATGAACATATTATTATAATGAACAAATATAAGTACACGCGCGTGAGTACATTTAAACGCGATGAAGATTTTATAAAGTACTAATAAACACATAGGACTAATATCCTTGATCATACATATTCATATAATAATATTAACATCTACCTATGTCCACTCAAAGAACTAAAAACTATATAAGAGAACTATAAAGTTATGTCGTATATGTCAAAGTAGTCGTCTCGTATTTAGACTTTCCAACACGTCATAATCTGTTGGGAGAAGAACACAGTTAGTTACGCAAGAACAGTTTCGTTTAGCAAGTTTACCAAGCGACAAATTGTTTTAATGTAAACAACAACATTTTTATAAATACTTATGTGGAGCAAGAATTAAGACGATAGACGATCTATTTAATCTGATTAGTTTGTAATCAAATTATTAACAAATTATTTTGTATCATATATTACACGGAGAAAAGATGTAATTTAAATATCGCTTGAGCAAACTTGATATCGAAATGTATAAGTAAACATTTTCTTTTCGTTCAATACTTTATCGCAAGTAACGTTGCTTCAAAGATGTCTACGTTGCACCTGTGCCAAAACTATACAGATTGTTTTGCTTATCAAACAGGTTACGATTACAGAAGCTTGTAAGTATATGACATTCGTAAGATCTCAATATTGCACAATACACAACATGCAGAAAGATAAAATATATCTAAAACACAGTATTAATATGTCTAATATCTATATTAATATTACAACAAAAATATGTAAATAATTTACTTTTTATTTCGAGAAAAATAACTTATTTTTTTTGTCATTGAGGAACTTTATATTAAAATTACAAAAGCGCGAGCCTTTAGGAACAAACATTGTTTTGGGATATTATTGATATATTCTTAAATATTTTAATATACACATATATACATGTAGTAGCAGTTTTCGTAAGTTATTAAAAAATATATTGTAAAACAGCTCAGACATAAAAATCATATTTGTAATTTTAATTTCTTGTTTACGCGTCATCTCACTTTTAATATATGTAATAGAGAAAATCACAAAAAGAATATAGAAATTCAATAGATATACTTTCTCCAAAAAGATTTTCACGAGCCAACGTTAAAAAGAAATCAATTTTTTCGATCAATTTTAATGTATATATTTTTATTTTTTTTTAAACTTTAAAAATATATACGAATAATTATCTAAATATTTATACATAATTCCCTAATTAAGAGCGTATGCTTCGAAATTTTTCTTTCGTTGCAAGTTCAAAAATGCGTTCGTGTTAGAAAGATTCTTTTTCGACGGAGATAACTCAGGAAGGGAAGTGAAGAAGGAGAGGAAACTTTAGAACATCTTGTGAGTTTCATAACTTTATGTCGTCCAGAGATAAGAAAACCGAAAACCTAAACATATATTACATATTTTTTTAATATTCCACAATTACTCAAATATTAGAATTGTAAGAACTTGTAATCAAATTGTGTAAGTTTAATATGTTATATTCAAAATATTTTGATAAAAAAAGTTGCTGATGCTTTACTAGTGACATATATATCGGCATTTTTAACATTGCGAAATGCCTAAAATAACATAATTTACAAAATAGAATTACGGTATAAACTTTTGTTACTTTCAAAACCATTGTCCTTGCAACAACACTATTATTTTTTTAAATACTGGTACATACACGAGAGGGAACATTAAAATACTACTAGTAATAATTTATTGCAACAATAACGCTTTCAACAATCGAATCATGTCGTCATGTACTGTGTTAATATTTCGTGCAAATTACAGTGATAAAAGCACTGTATGATGTTAGTCGCTGAATAATAACACACACAGACACTCTTCTCTCTCTCTCTCTCTCTCTCTCTCTCTCTCTCTCTCTCTCTCTCTTATGAGTTAAAACTGTTTGCAAGTTCGTTTTGCTATGCCGTGAAACGATATTGAGTATGAGTTGTAAAGACACCGACATTTTTTATTCTATCATTTAAAGATATAACGACAATATTCCTCCGACTATATTTCCGGTCCTAAATCCGCTACAGATGTTTTAAATCGTGGCGGATTTCTATCGTGTCTCTGAAAAAGATGAATTAAAGCTTCAGCGGTTTTCATACCAGTTTTCATCGTGAAAACAGCGAGAAAGGATACACACTGTGAAGGGATAATGTGTGAACTAAGCGATCGCTATTATAGGAAACAAGCTTAAGAGCAAGCTTATCTAGTATTAATTTTACGATTTATTTGCGTCAGCAAATATATTATTCTTCGCAAATAACACATTCAATGTTTTCTCAAACATTTGAGAAAACAAAATAACTAATTCAATATAATTCAGTTATTTTTTAAAGCATAATCGTAGAAAAAGATGCGAGAGAATTAAAATAAAAAAAGCAGCGTGCAAAATCCAAGTTCGTTGTATCAAACGGAAGATATTTGTCGAATTGTCAAGAAGCACTTCTCTGTTCACTGCAATCTGATTTGACTACTAAACAACCTACTCGTTCACGCTGTCTATAGAATTTGCTGCAGTACTATATTTAACTCGACTAAATTCAATTCATCTAACTACTTCCGATTCCCCAGCTTGTAACAAAAATTAAAATTAATTACTTCGCTAATGCGATGCATTCCCTACATACATGTGATTAGAAAATTGAACTCGACGTCACATTTTTTGGGTTCATCGTACTTACTTTTCCGGCAAGATACGCGGTTTAGCATAATCACCCGGCCATTCGTACACATTTGGCAGTGGACTGTCATAGTTGGCACTGTACATCTTGCTCATAATGAATTGTCGCTTGTCTTTTGGTTCCGGATACTCGCTTGCCAAACCACCTGTAAAAGATAACACGACATTCTCGATACGAAGCAAAATCAGTATTTTAATTTCGCAATCAATGCGCGCAAAAACACCCAACCTTTGGCATAGGCGTAATCGGCGATCCTGACCGCGATGTCGATAGAGCACTCGCGGATTGTGTTCAATGGAGGATACAGACTGCCTCTTGCGAGATCCTCATCTTTCACGTGATCGGCAACAGCTTGCGCGGAGATCAAGAAGAGATCTTCGGTGATATGATGAACACCGGTCGCGATAACACCCAGAGCGATACCCGGAAAGATGTATGCGTTATTACCTTGCCCAGGTTTGTACGTCTTCCCACCGTATTTCACTTCACCGAACGGCGAACCGGAGGAGAATATACATCTACCCTGAAATACAAACACGTTTTGTCCAACGAGCCAATTTATTTTAGCCAATTTATTTAGTGTATCAAGAACATGCAGAGTCAATAATATTTTCTTATATGATTCAAAGAAAGTGAATTGTATATTCATACATCGGTGTGATCATACGCCTGCTGCGCCGTACATTCGGCTTTACTGGTCGGATTGCTCAGAGCGAAGATCAACGGTCTCTCGTTGTTCTTTCCCATTTCTTTCAGAACTTCAGGGGTGAATGCACCCGCTGCTGCCGAAGCACCTGCACAGACACGTCTCAGCAATCGTTTTTCTCATCTCGAAAAGAAAGAATCACTTACCTATCAGGACGGTAGGTTTGATTTCCTTCACCACCTCGATAAGCGTCTTCATCACTTTGTGATCCTTTGCGTACCAGATTTTGTGGCCTTCTAAATTGCCTTCGGGTCGATTTTTTACGAGCAGTCCATCGATATCCATCATCCAAATATTATCGCGCGCCTGCTGCTCGGTACAACCGTCAGCCTCCATTGCTTTAACGCAAAGATCGGCGATTCCGATGGCCGCCTACGATTGAGAGCAAAAGAAAACACTGCTGTATTTGTAACACGTGTTTTACATAATTATCGGCACCGTATTGCAATTTAACACACTTCTCCAGCGCCCAGGAAGACGAACTTGTTATCGGACATTCGTTTCTTTGTTATTCTTTTCGATGCTAGAATTCCGGCCACCGCAACTGCGGCCGTACCTTGTATATCATCGTTGAACGTGCAATACTTGTTTCTATATTTGTCGAGGAAGCGGAACGCATTGTGATTTCCGAAGTCTTCGAACTGAAATACAACGTAAAACGCGCGATTGTCAAAAATTGTTTTCTCGAAAAACGAATTAAAAACTTACGCAAAATATATTGCGAATGTCTTAAAAATGTACATGGCAATACAGATGTATGCTTACTTGAATAAGAACGTTTTGTCCGTACTTTTTCACGCAGGCAGCCATAAACTCGTCGATTAATTCGTCATATTCGGCACCTTGACTCCGCGGCTTGTTCAGACCGATATAATGAGGATCGTTTCTCAGTTGCTCGTTATTAGTGCCTACATCAATCGTGATCGGTAGACATTGGTGCGGTTTTATGCCAGCCAATGCTGTATAAAGCGCTAGTTTTCCAACGGGAATACCCATACCGCACGCTCCAAGGTCACCGAGACCTAAAATTCGCTCGCCGTCTGTTACACAAATGGCGCGCACCGCTTGCTCCGGCCTGGTAATGCGATAAAAATGTTCATAGATAGAAATTGTGTTGGAGATGGTACAAATACGCTATATGTAAGCACGTTATATGAATATGCAACATATGTATGAAATGAAAATATGTATGTACAATATACGTATGAATCGTTTTGCATTGTGACGGAATGTGATGCGTGCGTGTTATATGCGTGCAAGCGAATCTATTTTTAGCGAAACAAACATCAAACGCACGCTTTCCGATCAGTTTGGAAACACAGAGTGTGTTCAATTCTATTCTCTTTTTATAATTAGTTTTTAATTGTACAATTAAAAAACAATTAGTAAAAGACAAGTCGCAAAGAGAATCTGATAAAAAAAAAAAAAATAAAAAAAAAGTTTCAGTTTTCAATCTAATATATATGTATTAATACTAACCAATTATTCAAGATTTCGTAAATATGGCCTTTATCGTATATTGTGATGAAAAGTCCTCGAGGCCTGCGATATATCACGCCAAACTTCTGGCAGGCCAAACCGACAGTAGGTGTATAGACAATTGGCATCATCTGCTCGATGTTCTCGCTTAACAGGCGGAAAAATAATCTTTCGTTTCTTTCCTAAAAATGATTCCGAGGAATTTACGGACAATTGCAAATGCGCGGCAAAAGTACAGCGACAGAAAAATGCTGTGTTTACCTGCAGTTCTACGAGATACAAATATCGATTCAAATCTTCCGTGTATTTCATCACCGAAGCTTTGCACAGAGCTAACTGCTCTTCTTGGGTTTTAAACCTGGGAGGCTGTAATCCATGTATACCTAGAGCTATTCTTTCTTTTAACGTGAACGCCAAGCCCTGTTATTATAGCAAAAAAATACATTCAGATTAAATTCACTCAAGCTCTTGAATCAAGAAAGAGAAGAGAAAGATAATACCTTGTTAAGTCGAGGATCTCTGAGATGTCCAATACCTTTTACCATATTGATCGGTATCACATCTCCGGAAACCTCGTGGATGTCTCTCTGTTGGACATCTTTCGAGGCAACATGCGAAGGTGGAATCGTTGTCCGCGCCCATGGTCCTCCGCAATTTCGGCAACTGATCGATCTAAAAATATGCGAAAAAAAATTTTTCATAAAAAAGTGCATCAAATTAAATCGCGTCAAGCTCTCACGAGACAGAACGAGACTTTTTTTTTTCAGCGTCGACGAAATTACAACTTTACAACTGACTTCTGCCGTGCATCATCAAAGCCGTTGCCGGCCAATCATTACAGCTAATGACGTCAGCTTTGAGTTTTTTAAATAAAATTAATAACCTCGTACGTGTGAGAATCAATACGTGTAAAGCCGTTTCGTGGAAGGAATAATATATTATCTGACATTATCTGTTATTATCTGATTTTGATTCGTTTTCGCTAAACGATAAATAAGTAATAATCGATATAAATAAGACGTTACTCAAAGATGATTTCAAATGATATCGAGTGTTGTTGAGTCAAATAGAAAGACAGAGTCGAAAAGTCGTTTTTATCACGTATCATTGTATACATTCGTCATCTCACTGGTAACCTTGGCAGACAGGTTTCAGATAACATCTGCTAAATACAGCGAGCTTATACACTCGTGTTTGTCGAATACTCAAAATCTTCTGAAAAAAAAATCTCGCTTTATTAGAAAAAGAAAGAGAGAGAGAGAGAGAGAGAGAGAGAGAGAAACTTAATAAATGAACAAAACTTAAGTGAATTCTAAATATTCGATAACGAAAACTATCGCGTGTTGACACACACTGCTCTTCTCGATTAATATTCCTTATACAATTATTTGCTTTTCAATTATAAAATAAATACTAAATAAATACTAAAATCGATAATACTATATATATGATCTGGCAAACACAACGACGATTAGATAAAAACTCATCGAATGTTAGAACTGAAGTCTTGTTTACGGTCGAGTGTATATCGTATAAAGTTACGATACGTCGCGCGATCAATGAAGTTACAAGTAGAAAACTGTAACGTTGCGTATGCCAACTCGATTTTTTCTTTCTGCAAAGAGAATAAGGATTCTCAGAAAGAGCAAAAGTCTTCAGAAGCAAGAAGAAACGACTTTCTTACACATGAGAGGTCACCGTCAATTTTTTTTGGACAATTTTCCTACAACATATTACGTCCATAATATTGCTTGACAATCTTCTTTATTGCTTGAGAACCGAAGCAAGTTATGCTATTATTATTTTCTCATGGCATAAAGCCAGATTTAAAGAAATGATCGTACGAAATCTGTTGACATTAGACGGCATGTATTTCCTTTTTATAACCGAAATTTTCGGATATACACGCTGATATCTCTCATATCGAGATCATTGTTAGCAATTATGCCACATTTAGCGTCAATGTAAACGCTGACTACAACCGGACGAGTTCCCGTGTCGTGAAACAAGCTGTGTTTAAATTTTTAAGTGACACATCCGTAATGAGCAGTGTTTATTAATGCGCTTTGGCGTACTCGTCTCTTTAACGACACATTAAACTCTTATTTTTATCAATATTAAAAAAAAAAAAAAAAACGCGTTAAATTTTAAATCTTACTCCGCAACATGTACACGTACATGTTGCGGAAAGAGAGATGCGACGAAACCACACATTTGCGCTGTCCCACATTGTGATTGTAATCAAGGAGCCAGTTCCGACCTGTTAAACGATTCATATAGAACACTAGCGTAGCGTTTCACGTAAAGTAGCCGTTGTTAACGATTTCTTCATTGTCATCAAAATAATTTAAAACATATCGCGTTCCAAACATGATTTCCAAAACATGATCGTGTTACGTACATGCGTATTTTCGCGAAGCACATTATTACCTGAGCTTTGCTGAGAAACATACGGATACTGTAATTGCACAACCATTTCTGAATATCTTGATGGATTCTATAAATACATAACATGTCAATCATAAGTGACATAAGATAACTCGGTTTTAAACGTAACCCGAAGCTTTTGCGATAGCTTGAGGTAAAGCAGTTATTCTCTCTTTCTCTCTTTTTGTGTGTGTGTACATATATATATATATATATTATACACATACACACAATATATATATATATATATATATATATATATATATATATATGTGCGTGATAAGAGCTCTTCCCAGAGCTCTCCGATCGATCAACTGTGAAAATAATACTAATGGTTTCGATTTACAAGCAATCTCGATTTTTAATATCGCAAAAATCCTTGTTTTCTATTAATATTGAATAAAATTAATAAACTACATTATGTTTGATTATTTTCTAATGTTAATGAGTTTCTAATTAGAGTTGCTTCTACATTTAAAAAGCCATTACATTTAAAAATGTTATCGTGTGAGAAACAAAGGTGTGGAAGTTATATCTTTAAAATAAACCGTAAACAAGTCAGAAATTTACATAAATGAATCGAAAATAAACAATAAAATAAAGATATAAAATAAAATAAATATTTATTATTAGTTTTAAAATAAAGATATTTTATGCCTTTTAATATCTAACCTTTGAAATTTTTTTTATTTTTGGAAATAGATTACTAAAAAAATATATTTATGGTATAAATTAATTTAAACAATTCAATAGGAGCACGAACACGGTTGTTTTTGTGTTAATAAATTTATTGTGAGAAATGAATGTGGAAATTATTAACACAAAACCAACCGGTTCGTACATGGGAACCGTGTTCCCATTGGCCTATTTAAATTAATTTATCTTGGATATTGAAGCCATACATAATTTCATTAGATTATATATTTTTGGTATACGTGATAAAACTTACAATAAGTCTCGTTAAATTAATCAGAAACTTTATATTCAATTAGAAACGTTTTGAAATAAACTTTCGGAACGATATCTGATATCTGATTTACATTATATCGTGTTACTTACAAAATGATATAGTACATACGTAAACATCTGAGAAAATTGTTGCATTAAGAAGCGGTATTCGATAACTTTGTATAAATAATCGGTCAAATGCATTTCGCGCATAGAACACAACATCGTAAACTCGGATCGAGAGCAAAACGCACGATGTTATTAGCCGATAGGTAACTAAAGCGCATCTAACAAACGTTCACCTTATACTTCGGGACGCAATGTAATAACGCGATATATTATCGTTTTCCTATTATCGATTGTCTCTCGAACCACGTGTAGATAATTTCAATGATAAGTGTCACGTGCAATTGTAATCGCGATAATGGCGACAAAGAATTCAGCGAAACGGAAAATAAGTAATCATCCTTGCAAAGTATACTATTTTTTTTCGTACGTATTTTTTATTTACTCGAATTACGCTGTAAATTAGCGAAAACATTTGCGTGTTTACATGCCATTTAGATTTCTTTCTGTTAAATTTATAATGAATTTGCGTTTCTGTTCGCTATTATATACTTATAATTTCGTTATTCTTATTTAACACGCTAAAGTATCAATAAACTATTTCAAAACTTGTCAGTTTTTTGCAAGTCCACGGAATTTCCGCGACATGAATTTCTACATATGTATGTTTTTTTGTGGTCGACCTTCGGAGTTTTACGGGCGAGACGTTTTTTTCTAATTTGACATTCGCTTTGTTTGCGGTATTGCGCGCAAATCACATGACACGGCCCTGGTGCGACAGTTTCCGGAACGACAGGAACCGTTTTTTACCGCGCCTTTAATTTACGGATCTGTAGTCCGTTAGTTTTCATCGGTTTGTATTTTGTGACGAAATCGCGACGATTGTTTTGCGAAATGACATTATTTCGTAGGCAATTTCATACAAAATATTTTGAAAACTTGCAAAACTAAACACAGCATGTTTTCGAAGAGACAGTACTATGTGTTATTTTATTTTGATATAACAATTGTAGACGGAATTGGTGGGTTTAGTAAAAATAAAATAAAATGAAACAAAACTTTGTATGAATACGAGGCGATATATTTTGAGAGTGACCAAGACTACAACGAATTGAGGCGTCTTCGGAGAGAAGCCGAATTATGCCGACAGGAAAAAGAGAGAGAAATAGCCGAACGCGAGACCTTGTGTTGGGGCCTGACGAGAAATCGAATGTTTGCAGTCGGCGCTAGACACTCAATATTGCTTGTTTAAACTATTTTTCATAATCACTTAAATATATCGCCTCGTGTTCATACAAAGTTTTATTTTATTTTACTTTATTTCTAATCCACCTACACATAACAGTCTTGTAACAGATAAAACTTGTTTTGTTTACAGACAAAAGTAATCGATTTGCTTTCTATTTAAAGTCACTTGAAAAACGAGTAATTAAAAAATTCATTTATGTACTTATTTCTACAAAGATTCTAACAAGTGATACAAATCTCAAGTCAACCAATAATTCCCGATAATGGATTCGGGATTCCTGAGAGAGATTATTCACGCCCGTGTACACACACAGAGAAACCTCAACAAGCGCGAACTCCGAGGGAAAGGAAGTGAGATAAAGTTACTTTTTTCCCGGAGAGCGCGATGATTACCGCGAAACCTTTTCTCAAACCGGCGAACAAAGAATATTACGGAGCGAGGTCTTCTCTAATTCGGACAGCAGTCAAGGTCATGTGAATGAATCCGGAGCGAAGTGGCCCACCGGAAAGCGGGCTACCGGTGAGAGACAAAAACACCTTCGCCTTCGGCCTTGCCGCGACACGTCAGAAACTATCTAGGTATCGATCGCTGGTCACCGGAGCGCGCTCCTATTTTCAGCACTGCATTGCGGGGCCGCGAGTCAGGTTACACACGACGCAATCCATCTTTTCTCGAAACAAACGTCCTTCGGTGCACCCGCAAAGGGTTCGTCCGGTCCATGTCGCTCCGCTCTTGCGTATGTGTGTGCGCGCGCGTTGTCAGTCGACGCACGCTGATCGGTCGCGTTGTTTGTCGACACACCTCAAATTTTTCAACGAGACGCAGGAATCGAGAAAATCAAGAGAGACAAAACATTTTTCTCTGATACTTACAATATAAACCTGTGCAGCGCGAACATTTCGGGACCCTCGTGTGTTCGCAGCTGATTACACCTCCCACCCGACAAAACCGGCGCGCGACTGCGCGTTCTCGAACGTGCTGTGTCGTGGTCGCGACGACGACGACGCAACGACCACAACGACGACGACGACGCTGACGACGACGACGACGACGAGGACGAGGACGAGCTTGTTTCATTGGCGTGGTGCGACAAAAGCGCGCTGCACCGAAAGGTGCGCCGCGCGGCGCACAAAGCGGGGAGATGACAAAAAGAAAATGGTAATTGTAATATGTATGTACGTTGAATTTGCATATACTTTATACTGGAGGGATAGAAAGCGATATTGTCATGCAAATTGTGCAACCGTCTCAAAATATTTTTTGGTTTTCCAACGGAATATTCCGACATTGTGTTGACCGACAGCTAGTGTTCACTCAGTTATCTGCGGCTTGAAGCGATGCGTAAGGTAAAAGAACAGTATCAAATAGGAAACAACCTAACCGACCAAAGAGCACTTCTTGCGCAAAGGAAGCAGCGCTACTTATCTGTTGTTTAGTAAATCGCTTGAATCAACGGTTGTTTGTGAAACGAGTTGTTTTTTGTGAAAATCTAGACGAAGCGCACTTGATGCAGGCAACAAAGTGATTTACCGGTAAAATAAAAATTGATGCGAGTTATGTAAGTTTTTAGTTTTGAAATAAATATACATGTCCCGTAATGATTAGTAAACCTTAAAAGGAATGAAAGAGGGTGAGATTTTGAACTAAAAGTTCCTTTTCCACTTTTGGCTCAGACTATTATTTACCGAGTTATTAACTATTAAAGTTTTCTAATGAGACGGCTTGTATACAAGGTACGCAGGGGCGTCGCGCGCCGTGCGAAATTTCGCGCTTGTCGCGGTCACATTGCCTTTGTCACAATTTTACTTTAATTTGTCAAATTAATTAATACATTAAAATAGATAAATAAAAACAAGTTAAAAAACAATTAATCATTAAGTTTGGACAATGTATCAAAAATTTTTTCAAATAAATTAATTAGTTGATTGATTTCTGTTTTTACTTATTTATTTATATATT
>QVNW01001466.1:0-39932 GCA_014825475.1 Pseudomyrmex flavicornis | reverse complement strand
AAAAAAACAATTTTTTTTTTTTTTTTTTTTTACCGGCGTTATTCTGAACGATGCATCGGAGAATAGAATTGTGATGAAGAACTTAAAGAGTAAACCACGCCCCTACGTCGCAATCGTATATAAATGGCTCAGTCTAACATTATTACATCCGCTCACACATCCTCTGCATATGTACAGGTTGAAAGGAAAACGTAAGGTATTACAACACTCTTCCTCTCGACGAATGCGCTAATTGAAACGTGACGTGACGCGGTGATCTAACGATTATACTACAGGTTTTCGTTTACAGACTAATGTGTATATATGTGTGTGTGAGATGCGCATTCTCTTATCTGTTATGTATATTAGCTTTATCAACTTTGATAATAATATCGTCTCTCTTCTCGCTGTCGTAAACATCAATTGAGAGAGCATCTCTTTCGAGTTTGGAAGACATATGTGTATATGTATATACGTTGGTTGCTCTAAAATCGAGGCTTATATTTGGGACGGAGAAAAAAAAAAGTTGCATATTTTTTTTTTTTTTTATTCCAGCTATAAACACCCAACTTCTCCGAATGATCGTCGGAAATTGCTCAAAATTCGAAGAGACAAACAATTAGGACGCTTGCAATCGCGGAACCGGAGAATGGCTTTAGAAGTATCGAAATTCACCTTTTTTCCCGAGTCTTTCCTTTCTCACCCAATCGGCAGGCGCCGGCGGCGGAATCGCGTGCGTCCGATGAGTGGCTTCCGGGCCTGGACTAGTGCTGGTTCTCTCGATTTCCGAGTCCTGCGAGACAGTCAAGTTCTCATTACGAAACAATTAGAATCTAGTTTTACGACTCGCGATCATCGACAAGGAAGGAAGGTGTGTTTATGTTTTTCTCACTAACTCTCACCTCGTAATTGTAGCCGTGCCCCTGCCTCGGATATCTGCTCGTGTACAAAGGATTGTTGAAGACGTCATTGTCGGCGGAATGAGCGGGATTGTGCGGCGTGACAATGGTGTGCGGCACGTGGGCCACTTGTCCTCGGGAGTTTCTCGCCTTCCACCACTTCCTGCTGTCGTCCAGGATCTCCAGATACTCGCCTCTGACCACCGTGAGTTCCTTGTCGTTGTTCGCCGTTCGCGGATAAGTAACCTGCACGATCTTGGCGTGACGCGCAACCAGTTCATCCAGCCAAGCTTCCTGAGCTCTGTCCATGCCGGCGGCTGCTCTCGGAGCTCTCTCGATCGAGTCGACGGAGATGTCACTGTGCGCCCTGGTTTGATCTACTCTCTCCTCTCTGGCGTACAACTCCGAGCTCGGTCCGTAATTTCTGTCGAAGTACTCGTTACCTCCACGCTCCTCTCGGCTCTCGTATTCAAGGTAATCGCTGCTGTAATGCGAGTCGTCCACATCGCGATGGTTGTAGTAAGGATCGTTCTGCTGCTCCGGTAACTCGTCCCTCTTTTGTTTGTCCGCGTTCAGCAAGGACGCCAGGTGATCGTGATCTCTGTCCTCGGGGATGGGATAATCCGGCGACCAACCGTCCATGAAGATCGGGTGGTAAGGTGGCACGTGGCCTTTCCACTGATCGCGCGGTATCAGCCACGTGTCGCCCAGCGAGTGCCACAATTCGGTCTCCTTGCTGGTGACGCAGTTTATCAGCAGATTGACCGCTTCTCGCGTCAACAACGGCGAAACCACTTTGCTCGGTAGGTTCGGATCGTAATTAGTGTCGTGAGACGCGTCCACGATTAGCGCGAGCGGCGTGAAGAGAAAGTGCACGAGTTCCGGCGCGTTCGGGTCGTGAATGTGCGCCTTGAGCTTGGCCAGCAGGTTGAACGACAGTTTGAATTTCTGGAAAATATCGATAAATTCCATCTCGGGCGGCGGCTTCGCTCTCATCGTCAGCATGCCGTCGCCTAGATTTCTTTTCTTCGATTTTCGGTTTCGTCGCCGGCGCTCCAGCTCGCGGGACGCGGCGGCCGCGTGTTGCAAACGGGCGATGAACTTTTCGATGTCGTCGAAGCAGTGGTTGAGAATCGTCACGTCGCGCTCGTATTTTTCCGAGGACGTCGAGGATACCTCGTCGTTGTTCTCCTCTCGAGACATGTCATTCTGATTATCTGTCATGTTTAATTTGCCCCCAAAAGAAAAGGTTAACACTGTAAATCGTTGTGATTGTACAAGAGACCGCTGCGGAATTTTAACGTATATATTTGGACAAAAATCAATCCTGTGGTTGACAAAAAGAACATTCAAAAAAAAGGCACTGTCGCAAAAGTGACGATGCAAGTAAAAACAGATAGACAAAACGATAATGAAACAAAAAAACCAGAGAGTTGACAATAATAAGCAAGCTATGAGAGCACAACATAGATAACAAGAATATTCCGAAATGAGATACGGGGCACACAGAGAGAGAAAAGTCAATATTTCTTTGTATCAACACGGGAAATCGCATTATTCGACACTGTCTTTCAGCGACAACTCGTTAATTTCTTACCGTTCGCTGCGTTGAAGGCGGACACCTGTTCTCTGACGCCGTTCAGAGGTGGTTCCGGTGGCGGCAGAGCAGGCGGGGGCGGAATGTGACCCCTGGGACCTCTGGGCGAGCCACTCGTGACGAGTTTTCCCATCTGCAACATCTTCAGATCCTCGACGAGGTCTTGCGCCGACACGCTCTGGCACTGGAATATGTGCATTTCCGCGCGCTGGCCGGAACCGCTGTCATCGGCGACCGTGAACACCAGAATGTTGTTGTACATCTCCATGGGATCCCTGGACGTGAATGCCGTCGGCTCTTGTATCAGCGCAGCCGGGAATCTCTCCATGACAGCCTGGAATTTTCAATCGTTACACGTGTCGTTGAGTGAAAACTGTCGGTTCGATTCGCTCACGATCCACTTTCTCGCGGCAAATCGAAATCGTTGATATATATATATATATAAATTAACGGCCTTCAACCGTGTCGCGCGATTAATTTCGATGTATACGATATCACTTCATCGTTGTCTCGAATATGGCGCGCGGCAGTTATCGCAATATATATATATGTATACAGTGTTGCATCGCCCGATCGAGGACGTGATAAAGTATTTGCGGAAATTTTTTGCGGATTTAATTAAAACCGTCATTAAATCGCGCAAACATGTTTTCCGAATCGATGCGTGTGTTTTACATGCAACGAGGAAACATCAAAGCGCAAAAATAAAAAAATGAAAAAAAACCCATTACCCCCGTCTCGTTGTCCATGATAAGAACCCAGTTTCGCTCGAGACGGAGTTGCATTTTTTGACTCCAAATGCCATTGCTTTTCTCCAACTGTAGGAGTCGGCGCATGCCGTCCGCTGGATAAACAATACCGGTTTCCTTCGTGACGGTGAAGGTGGCCAAGTGCTCCATCATGTACGTCGGCTCGGTGCTGCTGCCGCGGCCGCCCGAAGTGCTCGACGGCCCGCTGGAACCACCATCTGAAACGCACGAGAGAGAGGCTCGACTTCAATTAACTCGCTCGTAAAATGCTTTTAATTCGTTTATTATAGCGCATTTAAAATCACGCGAAATGTCACTTAAGAATTTTTCGAATTCCTTAATTAACTCGCGCGACTCGAAGCACATCCTCTCAGAGATCCTCGCTTCTCATAAAACATTCCCGATTCATATTGTTTATATACATTTTGTATCGTTTTATTATTCTTATCGAATTTCCGTGAAGCAATGTTTTTCTTTTTTTTTTTTTTTCACTTTTAATCTCCCGCGCGATTCGCGACAAGAAGACGACGCGGATTATCGGACGAGCGCGGCAACTGATAATAAGTCGTCGTTTCGAAATAAGTAATTAGCTCACGAGTTTCCACCCGCGCGCGATCCAAATGACACGTAAAACGTCTCACCTTTGTTGTAAGCAGGACTGTGACCGCTGTTGTAGTACGGCATGGCGAGCAAAAGGATGTACCTTCGCGGTTGATTACAGCTGAAACAGAAATGAGCCACGAGTTTCTCTTTATTATTCGTGAAACTGTACTCGCTGAAAAGGGATCCTGAATTATGTGTCAGGCAATAATTCGTCTCACTGGGTGGGGTGAGGCCGCGCACGAAAAATCTTATAATTGGCCTTGCGGGGTCGTTCGCGAGGTAGTGGATAGGTAACGTCCCCGTTTAATTTATGCGCGCCCGGCGGTCGGGTTTTTTTTTTTTTTGCGTTCTTTTCATTCCGACCGACATCTCGTTCATGTCGCTCGTAAAGATACACGTTGTTGTGTTGTTGCCAGGCGCGGTAGTGCCTCGGAGCGAAGACGCGGGCTTTAAAACAGCTTAACGACAGCAAACGATACTTGCATACTTGTCGCGTCGTATATCCGGCTACCGGGTCAGCAGTGCCATACTTGGCGCTCAAGAAAGCCAGAGCCGATGATCGCCTTCCCCTTCTCGTGCGGCAACACGATCCTCTTCGGAGTTCCGCAAATGACATTCCCGACGAGCCTAATTCGCGCTCGATACCGCAGACACGCGTTTGGAATGCTCTTTCGCGTGTGTCCAAACTTTGGTTTCGAACGACGAAACTTTTACGCGTTCAATTACGGAGCTAATCACTCGTTAGAGTGAGAGAGAGAGAGAGACGCTTGTTCGCTCGTTCGACTCGCACGACCTCGTTCACTTTTCACTTCCCTTTAGTATTGTTCCACATAGTGGAATTAAATCGGTTTTAACGCGCGATTAGCGTGTCCGGGAGTTTTTCCGAGCGAGAAGATGCGCTGTATCTTTAAACGCGGAGCACTTGCGCAATATGAAACTCTTATCTGTTTAATTTGCGACTCGATGTAATCGATTTCGATTATCGCTTGAAATAAGGTGAACGCGTACATTTTTTCAGCAGCCAATGGCTATTATCTTCGTAATTATTTTCTTAAGTATAAAAAAAAAAAAAAAAAATTGTCCATGAAAAACTCGAAAGACAGACAGAATTCACGGTCGGCTCCGCGAAATAATTTGCGTTTGAAATCTTGCGAAAAAAAAAACGATCGTCGCGCGGATGTTTCTTTGCTAATATAGACGGATTTATCGCGTGTAAATTGAGGTGTCGCAACAAAATTTCCTTTGCCGACGAAGTATAGTAGAAACGACGAATTCCTTTGCATAGTTATGCGCGCGGAATGTGAAATTCTGAATTTGTTCCAAGAGAAATTCCTCTACTCATATACAGTCGTCATTCGCGTGTGAAAAAAAAAAAAAAAGAGAAGAAGAGGCGGGGCGAGTCCGAATTCATTAGGTTACGACGTATATTTCTCTGACCGAGGAAACGAAATTTCGCGTAACGCGTTACAAGGAAGACAACAAAGTCGAAGCGGCGTTCGTTTAATAAAAGAGTTTTATTATACGAAGTCAAATATAGATATATATTTATCGCGTGCGTGTGTGCAATTAGCGCAGCTTAGCGCTTATGCAAATCTCGTGACATTACTGTGCAAATATATACTCTTTCAATGAGCGCACCGCAAATATAATATTACACGTTCAACGCGCAACGCCGAGACTTGTCAATCGTTTGCGTAACCGAGGATTGACCGCTATTTCATAACGCAACCTAGGTCATAACGCACTAATGAGTTTGCGTAAACGAGTCACGTTTCTCACTGGAAAAAAAATAATCAGGCGTTTTCTGTGCGACACATATTCGTGACGATATGCTGCAGTTTTATGTAAGAAATGTTCAATTCAAAAAAAAAACAAAAACAAAACAGCAACATTGAAGATAACGCAAATATAATTGTGACATTTCGTTCCTCTGGAGACGGAATTTAGAATGTCGTTGTGTCCATCACCAGAAGAGTGTAAGAAATTGTCTCTGTCGCGGTTACATAAAAACAATTACAAGTGATGTAATTTTCGAGAACTTGTTAATCCTCTATCGTCCCGTGTGACTTTGAAGTCACGTGCCAATATATATCGATATTCTTGTAGTCTAATTTTATCTTTAGCCACAGTGTGGCATATGCATTTTGTTCTGTCACCTTTCTGTTGGAGAGAGATTGTTTATCGCAATTGTGTCAAAAAAAAAAACGAATAAATTAATTAAAATAAAATCTTTGAAAACTGTAACTCATTATATTATATTCGAAGATTGATAGTAGCCGATTTTACATAACTTCTTTTAGAGTCATGAAAAAAATACGGGGACTATAAGAGGGTTAATATCGCGTCGACATGCGCGACACGAGAAAGTTCGTCTTCTTCTTCGCGCGCGAGGTTTCTTCTTTCATATGGCTCTATGAAAGTGTACTTCTATTATAATATCTATGCACTGGGATAGAATATTAAGTACTCTTCGGGTCATCAAGTTGTGCGGCTTAATTATTCAGTCGGCTGCACCCGTTTACGGTTTCGAAAGTGCAAACAGCGACTTCCAATGCGCGCGGTCAAGCGTTTCGCGCGGGATTCTCGCTCGCGATTCTCTAACGATTCGAGCTTAAATCGCATGCTGAAAAATGTAAATCACTCCGGCACGTAAGAATCAGCAATAAGGAGATACTCGTTACGCGCGATATAAGTGATGATTTCGGTTCGCTTTCACCGACAACGACGACGACGACGGCGTGCCCCGTTCGGGGGCAATTTTGCAATTTACGGCGTGGGAAACGCAAAGTAGGATGGCAGATTGTTGTGTGACAGGCACGAGGATCGGTTGTCATTTCGCGCGATGACAGCTGACGCACGCTATACATGCGAATGCCACAGCTATCGGAAGAAGAAACCGAGAAGAAGCCGACTCGCGCGAGTTTCATTAGAATCGCACGTCGTTATCAGAAAGTATTTACGGCGAGAATAAATTTGTTATTTAATATTAAAAATTATTGCGCAAGTATTTTGCATATTGTAATCTGCATAATGTAGAGAGAACTGGTTTTCTCGCTGGATTCACGAGAGAAGATATAAATTAATGATGTAACCGCAGAACACACTCGCGAGAGAGATCGCAAATATTTTGAATTTTGAAATGTACACGTAATTCGCGATTGTCCTACATATCGGTCGCGCGCGATTTAATATATCAGCAAGCAGAGATAAATTATCACGGCATGTAACACGTTTTTATAGGACACGCTCTAATAAGAGGAAGTGGAACAGAGAGAGAGAGAGAGAGAGAGAGAAAAAGAGAGACCGAAAGAGAAACGTAGAAATTGGGTAGCGCTTTCAGTAGTCGAGTGGCCAATCTCTGTCATTCGTCTGATATTTTACGTGCCAGAGCGAATTTGGGTCACACAATTATATCGCGCGCCAATCGAGGTAATATAGTGATTACACAACTAGCGCGAGAGACACGTGACCCGATAAAAACGTTGTAGCTACGATCGTCGTCTACGCGATGGGAATATCGCTTGTACGCGCGTTTCCACGTAACAGAAAGGTTCATTGTATTTTTCTTAAATTACCGCCGCTACCTTGGCTGTGGTTGCGGCTAACGAGAAAAAAATCGACGAGCGTGGCCGGATGGAAGGGACTATTGCACTTGGTCTCCCAAGCGCTCTTGCTCTTCCTTTCTAGAGATTCCTCGTGCGTTCAATTTAGAAGTAATTTCTCCTTTGAGAGCAAATGTTTTATATAAACTTTTTTTTTTTTTAATTTTCGACGGTTAAATATCTATCAATGTAACTTAAAGAGAATTTCGTTAAATAATTGATTAAATGGCAATTAATCTAACGCAACGAGAATTCTCGATGCGTAATATATTTATTTATAACAAAAACAATACGATATACGTTCCAGTCATCTTCAAAGTATAATTTTGTCTGTAATAATATTTTCATAAATCTACTAAAAATTGTAATTTAATTGATTTTTAATTTTATGAAAATTGTAATTTTAATTTCTTTCCGGTTTTACCTAAAGATGATATAATTGTGTAACGGCGTTAATCTCGCGAATTGCGACGCCGAGCAAACGCACAATAAAATTGCGGATTTTGCGGACGAGATATTAAATGTAACCATTTCACCCCGGCGTGTTCTCACGCACCGTAGGTAGCTCTTATACGACTCACGACGTGAAAGAATTCCTGTTCGCAGCGGCGCGACGCGGTACGCGGTACGCGCTTCTAACGCTAAGGCCTAAGGATCTCGACAGCGACCTAACGCAGTCACGGCAAAAAGGGAAGAGAAAGGAAGGAAGGTGAGTGGGCTTCGGTGTGTATGCCTCTCCTCGAGAGATCGAAGTTACCAATGCGTTTCGATCTTGCGTGCCGGGAATTCCTCATCGACGCTCTGAATTCCGGATTTTTCTACACCAGCCCGAGACCTCAGATAGAAATTATTACTATTTCTTTTCACCTGTGAGCAGGTAAAAATACCCAAGAGAAAGATAACTGTACACATCGTAAATAACTGTGTCCATTCGCGTCCAACAGTTGAGAAAAAATATATACGTATCGTATTTTTCTTATGAAATTTTCTTATGACTGAAGAAAAAAAACAAACGCGTTAACAGTTAAGATTTTTCAAACATATCTGACTGGTTGAAAAGAGAAGATACAGGACGGAAAAACTGAGAAAGTTGTTTGTTTTCTCCACACTCTGTACGTGTCTCGTGATATATTACAGTAGTAAAATATATCACGTGGCGCAAGTACACAGCAAATGTATTTTGCCGGCGAGAATTAAATTTGATAATTCTCTCTCGTATCAGACCGCGAGGAGAAGACGCGCATGAATCGCGGCGTATGCAAATGTCGTAATCTCGAGATACGAACGTAAAAGGCCGATGGAAGCTCATCCGAGATATCGCTGGCTTCGTAAAGACTGGATTATGCAAATTTTCGTATGAAAACGTCGGTTTAAGAGCGCAATAAAAAAAAAAAGACGCTGTCTCCAGGTTCACCGTCTGGGAATCCGATTTTAACGCCGTCGGTCGTACGAGAGACGCGCTTGCAGGCGCCACGAGTGCGTGAAAAGATGCGGAGGAAACGAGGAGTGACCGCGCGTATGTACAGATGTGCGTATGTATAGATGTGTGCGCAAGCAAATGCCGCGACAAGTCACAGGCGTAATTACTTATGGATGCTGACACACTCGACGCGATGAAAAATTCTATTCGCCGAGTGCGTGGTGTATTCGCGACCTTCGATGCACTTGACACCCACCAATCGTTCATAGCCTTGGACCCGTTAACCCTTTCCTCGTCTAATTATGTCGCAAGACATAGCAAAACGGCTCGAGAAGTTTAAACTTCATTATTTCTGTCTTTGAAATTTCTTTAACATTAGTTTTTTAACTATATTTATATAAAGAAAACAATAATGTCAGTAAGAGCCCAAGGCTGGATATATGCGCAAAATATTTTTTACCGTGTAAATTATAAATCTTAAGAAAAATCATTGTACAGGTTTTATATTGAATATTTACATATATCACTTGATTTGCTTGGCATATAGAAGCAACCCACTTTACTTCTCTGTGAAATTTAAAAAACTACTGCAAAAAGACATTTATTATTTTTGAGTTGTTAGAGTTTTTTTTCCATGTTTTTTAAATCAATATTGCTTGGTTTACATCTCACGTATATAGAAACTATCCTCTTCATTCCTTTGTAAAATTAATTTAAGAAATAATTACGAAAGAAACACTTATTATTCGTTGGTTTTTAACTCATTAGTTTTTAAATGTTGCACTGTTGAGCTGTTTCAAAAATGTTTCCGATTAAATTTCATACTTTTTTCTATTTAAAAAAACTTCGGACGATTTAATCCGCAAATACGACAGGTTTTTCAACTTCACGAAAGAAAATGTTATTTCCTATACATTCATGTGGACTTTTTTTGCTGAAACTTGTACTTTCGCAGCGTGCAAATTTTTCTTTTTCTCGCGTGCCGAGAGAGAAGACTGGAAAACTCGAAACTATAATTTTCGCTCGTGTACCAAAAGGTTAACAACCTTCGACATGCTCGAGATGTTCCACGCATCGGCGACGGAAGGGAATGCGAGCAAGTATTTTGTTGCTCGCGCGCGCGCGCGAACGCGATGATAAATCGAGAAGATGCACATTTTACGATGCACTTTATATCCCGCCGCGTACACGAACGTTTCCGTTAACGAAGGCATAAATTTTGCATTTTCCGCGAGCGCTCCCGGATACAAAAAGATCGATCGGGAGAGGAACGGGACGCATCAAAGGTCGTCGCTTGTGAATTAGATCACGACGACGAGATTAATTCGGAGAAATGCGTTTCTGCAGAGCGTTCTCTCTTTCTTTCTCTTTCTCTCTGGTATCATTCTTCAGTGTCTCTATTTAACGGAATATCGCAATAACGCGAGTAACTGTACCTGAGAAGAGAGAGAGTAAAAGAAACTAGTTTAAATTTATCGATCTCGAATTATTATTTATATCGATTTATAAATAAAGGACATATATCACAAATTTCAGAATAAAATAAATTTAATTATATAAAGCTTCTAAATATATATATATATTTTTTTTTTGGTAATTGTCTTTATTATTAATATAATTCAATAATTTCTTATTTAATAATTTTTTCACTCGATTATTGCCTGCGTGTATCGCACATATGCGCGTGTGTCGTTTATACGGAATTGAGGTTTATCGGAGTCACGGCGCACCTTAAGAATCGACTCCGAGAATGCGACACGAGCCGCAATTATGTCTGGATGCACGTGCATGCGCGCGTGTTGCATCGCGCGTCCGAGAAAACGTAATCCGGGAGAGAATGTCTCGCCTGTTACTCGAAAGGAAATCCAATTTGTCTCTCGAGAGAAGATTCGAATCTAAGTAATTTTTGAGAGATTCAGGTTTCCACATGTCGCGCGTATAAAGTACAATTTTACACACACATCGATATACATCTCGGTATTATACCGAGAAAGAGATTTTTTCCATTTTTTTTTTTACTCGTGCTCGATTACTCGAGAGAGAAAGAAAGAGAGATTGTAAATAAAATTTAAACATTACTAGTAAAATCTAAACTAATAAATATTTACACATTTAAGAATAATTCGCGCGTGTCTATTGGAAACAGATCATTAAGTTCGGCTCGAAAAGTCCAGTCTTTTCCCGCATGAACAATCCGGAAAATTATTGAATTGCTCAAAGTTACCAACGCAATATATCCACTTTCGAACCTTTCTCTCGCATTTATTTAGCTGAAAATTATTCGCGTGCTCCGACCGAGAGAGTAATACGATTGCCTCGGTAATTTTCTAGTACACATTACGTGGGACAGAATCGACGCCGACGGTGTTACCGGCCGCGGTAGGCGTGTATGCAAATCGCAGGAACTGTGGAAAGAGTATAATATCGCGAGTATACGTAAGTAGACACGGCTCTTGCCGGTACAGCTGTAACTGTTCACGCGACGAATATTATCGCGGCGTGTTGCCGCAACATTCCGCAGACGGTGATGTACTGGTGATGAATATTTATTGCGATCTTTTTTTTTTGCAAATTAGTACGGAACTTTTGCGTTTACACGCTCGTAGATTTTTCCGATTTTTATCCACAATAGGTCCATTAATTATTGCACAATTATTGTACGCAGTTTGTACTATGAATGTTACTACTTTTTTTTTTATGTGCAAATACAAAAGTGATTGCACGCGACGCGTTACATCATGGAAGATGTTGTAATTGTTACTTAATGATGCTTTCACAGACAGATGTTAACTTTATACGGGATGCGTGTGGGATGCGCGTGCGATTTCGCGGAAAGCGTTGAAAATTCTCAATGTAATTCGCACGAGTACGTGCAATTTGCGAGAATTGATTGATTTGACGCCGCGCCGATATTCGCAATCGATTTTAAACGAGTCAGCGCTCGTATTTACATTCTCGTCCAGATACGTGTTCAATAATCGTCCCCATCCGAAACACGCTTCGATATATAATCGATATATAATAACAAGCTATAAAGTGTAATGAAGCTACGAAGTCCACGAAGCGATAACCTTGTGTGAAGGATATTTTCATACGGAACTTAAATGAAACTTAAGCCCGTTCCACTCTCATACGTCCGTAAGATCGGCCGCGCCGGCCGCTCGGAGAGCCGGCAAGACACGTTGAAAGTAAATAATACATCGTCCGGACACGAGGCCCGGCACATACACGAGCGCTTGAAAAAGTGGAAAGAAAGTTGCCAATGCACCTCGCATACCTCTACTATATACCGCGGCGATTCTGGCGTTGGTTTGCTTCGTTTCGAGTCGCGGCGCGAGCAAGTTTCGCAGTGAATGGACCGAACGCGCGACGGCGGCCGGCGGCGGCGCGAATGAACTTTTCGCTCGGCCGCTCGCTTGCCTGATTAATCATTAGGGATTAATTCCGCGCGCGCGCACGCGGGGATCGATCATCTGTTCGACGAACGAATCCAATTTGTGCGGCGCGCACGGTACGTTTAATCCCATCAACCCATTATGTCCGGGGATCGAGAAAACGCAGTCTTTAATTGTACACCTCGCCGTGTGTGTTCAGTTTCCACTGCGTTTAATTGAATAAAGGCGCGAGAAGTTTAATGAACTTGGCGCGATTAATCCATTTCGTACGTGGTTTTCTTGGCAATTACGCGGGTTAAATATCCAATAATGCGCGCGATAAACGCACGACGGTAATGTGTCGATAATATGAAAATTAAAATATTAAACGTACTGTAGGAAAAAAAATACATGGGATAAAAATACCGTAGAAAAAATACGTAGCCTGCGATTTGAGTGATTTTTAAATCAGAGAAAACTGCGCGATCCGCGCGCGTCAGAGACTCTCTGTAAGAGTTCGCGCGTGGACAATAGAAAACCTGTCCTTCTCGCGTCGTCAGGATGCAGACGCACGCATATTTAAAAGACAGCGCGCGTATATATGTTCAACCGCCACGCAGAAGGGTCATCGCGTGTCAACGTCAAGAGAACTCGCTTGCACGAGCGTAAACAATCTCTCTCGCGCATAAATACGCGCGCGCGCGCGCGGAATGCGACACTCGTATGCCGAGTGCGTATAATGACGTTTTCGAGATAGCGACGCGAACGGAGGTATATAGGTATCCGCAGGCGAGAAAAGAGAGGAGGTGAAGAAAGAAGCGCGTGCGAGAGATTACAAAAACGCATTTAAGTTTGGTTTTCACAATGGCGAACGAGTGCCCGGCTCTCTCCGTTGCGGCGCGTAAACGTCAGATAAAAACCCCGCGTTTTTGCGCGAACAATCTCGCGAGGAATGCCGCTGATGATACCGTGATGAAAATGCGTGTGCAATTCGCGGCTCAAGTGTCGAGAAAAAATTGAAGAAGAAAAGATAATTCAGAAGATAATAAAGAAGCTTGTGTTTCTCTTATATATATATATATGTATATATATATGTATGTGTGTGTGTGTGTGTGTGTGTGCGCGCGCACACACACATATATGCATATATATATGTATATGTATATATACGCTCTCTATATTTCGATATGCGCACAATACGTGGAAATAAAATAATATCGATATCGATTGATTATCGATATTTTTCGGTAAAAACATTCTTATCACGCTGCTCGCGCGGAGCAAGAAAAAAAACATGTGTGTGTTGTATCACCAGTTAAATAAATCCGTGAAAACCCGTTGAGAAATCTGTATTTGTGATAAAATGCGAAATCGCAGAGTAAAATGCGTTAGAGTAGAAGCGGAAAATTGAGAAAGATTATTTATTACAATGTTCTTCGCAATAGGTTCGCGAAACGGATTATGTATTACGACAAATTACACCGATGGACACCGAAGAAGAGGCCGATAAATATTCGCGATGTGTGTCACGGAATCGCACGCAGACGTTATTAGGAGGTCAACAAACTGCTGCTCTACGCGAAGGCACATACACACGGCGTGTGCGTTTTCCATATGTACGCGCTATATTGTGAGAAACCAGGACGTTTATTAAAGACAAATGAAGACCGCAACCAGACCATTCCGCATTACATTCTGAAACGTTTAATTAAAAATAAGGTCACACAACTCGCGCGAGTAAATATCCGAGTATTATATTCTAGTTTTCTATTTGATCGCGTTAAAAGTATGAAATACATGTATATGTCAAATTTCGTACTTAATGACTCAATATTATAATAAAAAGTTATTACATTTCATACAAAAATATTGTAATTTTTCACGAAAGATATCCCAAACCGTTTAAATCAAAACTTTCTTTTTTGTACAAAATGTGCAACGACACGAATTACATTTCATCAAAAAAATCGGTGAAGTTGTCAAATAACAATTTTTTAGTAGAATAAAAATTGAATATCGTCGTTACATCTATCAATCTTCTCTCTCCTACATTCAAGCATAAAAAAAATAACTTAATTCGAATTATTATGTGTAATTATTTAAAAATATATTTCGTGCACGCACATCAAGCACACAATTCACATTGATCGAAAAACTTTTTGTTGGTTTGATACTATACGAGCTCACATGTGTAAATTTGTTAATAATTTTTAACAAGAGTTCATTCACCAATTGAAGATTTCACTTTTAAAAATCTTTCCAAAAATTCATGGTCTTAAAAAACCAGAGATTACACGTGCGTTGTTCGTTGAAGAAAAAGAGATTTTAAGATAATCCGGAAGAAAAAACTCTCTCTCGTAACGTCGCGATAACTCTTGCCTCGACCGCAACCGAAGTCGTGAAATTCGATACGTCAGTAATAACAACCGTTCCGCGATTTATGTGTTACAAAACTGTGTCAGTCTCACGTGGGAGATCACGTAGGCATTTTCGTAGGCGCGATTTGCAGGTGTCGTTCGGTGGGACGACGCGAAAGACGAGAGACGATCGGCCATCGGGCTCAGGTGAGCCCGATTTTTTTTTTTTTTTTTTTTTTTTTCACCGACATGACGCAAAGAAGAGATATATGTTCTCGTCGGATGTTCGAGAACGAGGTTTTTGCCTGACGATTACGGCAGCGACTTTGCGCGTGTCCAGACGAATGTAAACACGTGCGCGCATCACGCGCCGAATATACTCGCGCGATATGACGTGCGTTATAAATTTCTCGGCGATAAGAGTTTCGCGAGAGAAATTTAATGACGCGAGATTCGTCGCCGATTATGCATCGATTAATGATGTGCGGCGAGTCGTCGTTCTGCGCGCGGCACGATGCAGGAATGCAGCTCGCAAATGTCACGAGCGGGGAACGAGAAAGAGAGACGGGAAGACCGTCTCTCTGGAGAGATGTTTACTGCTTTTCTTCTTCTACCTGCTACAGAACGACGCCCGATATCGCGAACCCCTTTGGCTCTGTGCTTCGAACAAAAATGTCGAGAACCCTATTTACGAAACTCCTACAGATTTGCGGCTCCTTTTGTACGTGATCACGGACAATACTCTATGTTCGAAAAAAATAGAGAAAAATCTAGAAATTCAGGAGGAGACATTGCAACAAAAAACATGTTGAACGCGTGCTCCAATAGAAGTGTCAAATGTGCAAAATTAAAATCTTATTGCAATTACTTAAAAAAAAAAAAAATGCAAAAACATGGAAGTTTTCTTTACAATGCAACCTCGTTGAGAAAATTAATTTTAGACAACTTGGCGTTGATTAGTTTACACAATAAAATTGCACGTAGTTGGCTTGTTGTATTTTTTCACACTGTTATTTGCAGATAACAATAAGTACATGTATAAAGTTGTATAAAACTGTGATATGAAAATCCGATTGCAAGCTTATAATTCGCGGATAAGGGAATGGAAATGGCGCATGTTACAATCGTAAGACAGACTGAGAGGAGGATGATTAAAGGTCGGCGATCGGTGAATCATCAGATTACAATACTGATAGCTTGATAGCAAGAATTAGCACATCGCGGCACAATGGCTATAAGTATGATCGTTGATGTCCCGCGCGCGCGCATGCGAGGAGACATCAGTGTATGTACATTATTGTTGCTTTTGTGTTATTCGTGTCACGTACGGAGAAACGATCTCTATATAGCCTGACCCTCGACGTCATCGTTGGAAAGTATTTTCTTATCTGAGTAACGGTGTGAAAATATTTGTCAAAGCCAAACAAATGAATTTTATTTATTTGTTTGGTTTTATTCGTTTGTTTTAATTTCCTTAATTTTAATGCCAACAATCAAGATTTGATAAATTATCGATTTACATCGAGCTGTTTTTGTCTAAAACGGAACTACGAGTTTTAGTTGGTACGAAAAAAAACTCACGTTTATTTCGATATTTCGAAGGATACGCGATGGAGGACTCGTGGAGAAATCGCACTTCGTGATCCAGATACAACAAATTAACCGACAATTAAGATGCTACATCGTTCAATTAAGAAATTTCCCTCGATCTTATAAATAGCGCTTCGATAGTTGATTAATTAGTTAATTACGCGTCGTGAGGCTCCAACGACCCTGAGGCCCGTTTCTGGTGTCACCGGAAACGCATCGACGATTGTTGATGCGACTCTTTTGTCGACCGGTCTGAATATTTTATAAAGAACAGTGACAAGATAAATGAAAAAAAACGCAAGTAGAAATGCGCCATGTAAAAATGCGATAAAGATATAATATATGAAAATAAAGCTCATTCGAGTGTTTGTGTTTTGAGACAGAATTAAACAATCGCGAGATATGTCAGTTGTATTAAAATTTCAAGCTCTTTACTGATTAAAAATCGCAGATCAAGGTTTCAATTTCGCGTATCGCATGTCCGAAGTTCTATCTGTTTGTACATACTACGTACAACTCACGTTATTCTCGTAACAAGTTACACGTCGATGGCGCGATGTCTCTCTGGAGTTAAAACGCAACGCCAGCGGAGAGACGGGTGTTAGTTTCGTCTCGTGTCCTCCTCGGTTTTGTTTACACATCACCTGCGTCTCGTCGCGTTTACCTGGAATTTCACGTCGATGACGTGATCCCGGAGCCGGGAGAAATGCGAGATTTGGCTTGAGCGCGAACGACGCTTCCTCGAAGCCGATCTCGACGGCAACAATTCTCGCGATCGTATATGTGCGCGCGCGCGTGCCTACCTTTCGTCAGAGAGTGATTTTTATCTGCGTCCTCTCGTCGTTGCAGGCCTGGCACGCAACGCGGCCATGCACGGCAACAGGTGCGCGCAACGGTGTGCAGCATTTTACGACGATGGCGATTTTTTGCGCTCGTAATCCTTCCCCTTCCCGTGAGATGAGTTTTATATTATATCTTGACGTATCCGGACGTCGACGCGGAGAGATCGCAGTTCGATTTCTGACGTATCGATCGCAGCTTGCGAGAGGAATCGACGATGACTCGGACGACTATCTTTTACCGTAGTACGCAAGAAGCGCGAGAGAGGGAAAGAGAGAGATAGACAAATAGTGTTACTTACCTATTTTATATACAAATTTTTCACTACGCGTTGCACACGCACACAACACAGATAGACTGACAGACGGAGACAGGAAAGGCAGGGAGGGAATGGCTCTCGCTCGGTCTCGAGGTAACTGAGAGACACAGCGACACAGAGCTCTCACGTTCCGAACATGCTCGGCCGCAAATACTTCGGCGACTAACCCGCCGATCGCCGTCGCACCGTCACTACCTGCCCCAGGTGCGCTACAGGTAACGCGACGAGCGATTGGTTGACTGTCGCGGGACCAACATGGCGGCCGGTCTAGCTGGAATCGGCAATCTTTGATGCGATGCTTCAGGACTTCGGGATTGTACGTAGATCCGTAAAATTCTTCGTGCGGTGAATTCTTCACATTTATTTTTGTCGGAGTTTCTTTTCTATTTTCAGGAAGGATAGAATGGAAGAGTTGCAAAATTATCGTCAAATAATAAATACATAAATTTTATATATATGCAACTTATATGTATATATGTATGCATGAGCAATGGGATGATGATGCACCGCGTTATCTGAGAAAAATAAAGAAACCGATATGAATCTCGATCTAAACAAAATTACAAAACGTTAATCGTTAATTTATCTAAACATAGACTAATTTAACAAATGTTCTGCTTAATAGAGAAATGATTAAATTAGTAACATAAGCTATAAATTATATACAGGTCATTTTAATAACTTAACAATTACTTTTTATTGAATATTTACATGTAATGTAAAAGAAAGAACAATCTCAAACCAATGAACTTATATGAAAATTCATTACAGTTTTAGTTTGCATATAGTTTATTAACTCACAACATTTGTTTTTCAATGTTGGAGATGAAATATATTTTAACTGTTTTATTTTTTAAACCTATAAATTAGCTAAGGATTTATTCTTATCTTTTACACATCATTTTCGTAGTCTTTGGGATTCTTGCGGGAAAGAGCCTTGTTCTTTTCCTTGGCCCAACTTATAACCAAATAGGTCACCATAAAGACTGTAACAGAATCATAACATAAAATTCTTGAGAGTTTGTAAGAATAGCAACTAAAAACTTTGGCCAAACCAAACTAAAAACCCAACAATGCATCAGAAAATGCACAGTTTTTGCTATTTATTGAAGATGATATTGTATAATCACATTATTCAATATATATTATATTATATTCACATATCATTCGATGTTATACACATCAAAAATCTGTTTTTTGCTCACATGGCTTTCTAAAGTTTTCTTATAAATCTATTTAATATATAATCAACTAAATAATTAAAATGTCAAAATAGGACCGAGTCCAGAACATACTTTTTCTACAATATTATAACTTGAAAAGTGTGATAAAATTAGGTATTATTAAATAGTGATTACTAAATACTTACAAGGTGCAATTCGGAATACACGATCATTGATACGACGAATTAGATTCGGTACACCTTCAGAAATTATTCCCTTAAAAGCCTTCTGTTCGTATGGACTAAGTCGGAAGTAGACAACGCCATTGATTTTGGCAAGGTTTCCAAATTGCTTTCCCATAGTGACTGCAGCCTGAAAAAGTTATTGTAGTTAACATAACGCTTTAAATCGTGACAACGTGTTCGTAATACATGCAATAACAGATTTTAAGTAAAAAAAAAAAAAAACAGAGAAAACGTCTAACACAAAACATAACCTCACGGAGAGAATGTGACAGTAGTTACGTAACGGTACAAGTGTTCTATGAACCTCGTTTTAAATGCAAGATGTTTGATTTAAATTCAATTCAATGTGCAGTTGTCAAAACAAGAGAGATATAAAAAGCTATATTAAACATTAAATACTTACGTAACCTTACCGTGTACTCGCGCAACAGCTCTAACGTCACTAATTGCACAAGTGCTATGATCAGCTGTTATTTCTCTGTCGTTAGTTGCGCCATCTGTTGATCGCCAAACATAAAGGTGCGTACAAAAGTGCATCAATTTTGGACAAATGAAGCACGTGCAACGCATCTTGCCGGATTTTTATGATTGCTCTTGTTGCTCAATAAAAATATCGAAGTGTTAAAACAATTTGCAAATAAATGCAGAATTGATGTAAGATGTCTAACAGAATGTCCAATAGGAAATTTTTGATTTCTAGGAATTTCATAGCGATAATTTGTCTCTACAAATCTCGAATGTTTCTACTGAATAAATATACAATTGGACACAAAGTTCAACTCGTCGCAATTGTAAATTCTCTGCGAACGCCGAGAATTTACACACTTCGTATTATCTGGTCATTGTTTTTGTTATTTTGGCAAATATTTTGTCATTTCGCATATACATGTAATATTCAACAAAATGGAGACGAGCGTCGCGTTTCTGTTTATCGCCGTTCGCGTTCATTGTCGCGAGCAAACAATCTATACTCTTTTCAACGAGAGAAAGGTCCGCGGTCTGCGTATATGGGAATAGTGGGCAGAGTGAGGACAGAGTTGCGTGTGGAATTGGCGAAACATTTGCTGACAGCCAATGGTTGTAGAGTGAGAAGAAGGACGATGCGCAGAACGGACGAATTTGCGTCGGTCCGCGAACCTTTCTCTCATTGAAAAGAGTATAGACGTCTTCCGCCGTCTGTCACGGATCGAAGTCTGCGCAGGCGCTATCGATTTCGCTTCGATTATCAAGGAAATCGTGTTTTTTCGTTAACATTTCTCGCACGTTCACGTAAACATACATACTTATAAACGTATATATTCAAATTTTCTTTTGCTTACGAGCAAGAAAATCCACGCAATTGACTCGCTGCTGTTGCACGAAGGCGCAAAACAAAACGCGCATCGAGCTCAGTTTTCCTTTCTTCCACGTGCGCTCGCTCGCCACATGCTGCGCATATGCAACGCGTCGCCGAAAAACGACAAGATGGCGGTCGAACGCAATCACCGGCTCTCTCCTTTCACTCGTAACATTTTCGCAGATTTCGAGAAATGTAAAACATCTGCTGTATACCTCCTATATATAAGTATATTAGGTCCAATTTGATAAGAAAATAAGCAATGGAGAGTTTTCGAAATAAATACTTGCGCGCATTGCACGCGCGAGAGATATAAGTAAGACAAATAACCTATATGTAATTTTTTCACTTTTAGAATTGAGGATGAGAAATCTAACCAATTACCACAAACATACATATGTATATACTCTATATATATATATGTATATTCAAGAAGCTGATCATGCTTTCGGAAATCGTCGGTGCTTTACGGGATCGTCGGTGGCGCCACTGGCGTGTGGTGCGGTGCAGAGCGGAACGGAGCGGAGAAACACGGAGCGACGAAACGATCAGTCGTCGTAAGTAGCGGTGTGCGCGAATCTTGCCAACGGGTCTGATTGTGTCGTCGATGTTGCATTCGCGTGATACGCGTCTGTCACGCGTTCCCGTTCATTGTCAGCAAGCAGCATCCGATAGTGCATCTCGCGTACACGCATACAGAAATATGATCGGTCCGAGAATTCGTCGCTGTTACGTGGTTACGCGGTCGTGCCGTCGGGTCAAGTAATCACGTAGCCCGATGTTAGTGCCCTTCTGACGCGAGGGGGATCGGATTTAAAGAGCGGTGCGTGCGAGCAAGCGTGCCTCCCGAGCGAGTGTCACGGGATCCCGAACAACAATCGGTCGTTTCGCAGTTCGCGAGAGAAGAAAAGTTCGTCGTCGCGCCCAATACACACACACACACACAAGCATGGAACGCGCGGAGAACGACTTTGACTTCACGGTGCCGCCAGAAGCACCGGTGTTCGAGCCCACTAACGAGGAGTTTCTCGATCCTCTGGCTTACATCGCCAAGATACGCCCGATCGCCGAGCAGTCCGGCATCTGCAAGATCAAACCACCTCCTGTGAGTAATAAGACGATGTGTGTGAGTCGAGCGGAAGTGCGACCGGATACGTGGCCCTTTATTCTTTTCGATTTTATCGATGTTGTGTTTTCTCTCCTCGTTGTCATTGTCATCATCGTTGTCGTCGTGATCAATCGTTCGCGAGAGGAAGAACAATGAAATCGATCCTTATCTTTTTCACAAGTTGTGTGACGTTAAGGGCAGCGTACACCGCGTACCTACCTACACGATGTGCGCTGCGAGAGAATCAGGAGAGAGAGAAAATTGTGCATCCTCAAGCGTACGACCTCGTTTTCCGGACGATGCGTTAGAACGAGGTTCTCGCCGATAACGACAACGAGGACGAAAAAACAGAGAGAGAGAGAGAGAGAGAGAAAGGAGAGGAAAAAAATAAGATCCCCGCGTGAATCCTACGAGAGCGTTTGATGTAGATCGCGGTGAATGTGCACACACACGTTTATATTCGCACGTCGTTTTTTCTACGCAGCGTGTGCGTGTGTGTCTCCATATTTCCTTCACCTGTGCGCGAAATAACGACTGGCACGCGCGGCGACGACGATGACGACGTTCCGTTCGGGATGTTCGCGTCGAAAGAAAACCAGGAAAAAATAGATCTCAGACCCCCGTGAAAACAAAAAACTAATGGATCTAAAGAAGGCTAGAATGAGAGAGAGAGAGAGAGAGAGAGAGATAGAGATAGAGATAGAGATAGGATAGAAAAAAAGAAAGAAAAACTTGACGAGTAGACGTAACGCTCCTGATGCGTTTAGGTATTAATGGATGCATCTCGAGGCAATGTTTCTCGCGCACGCATCGCCGAGATGACATCGATGACAGTGGACAAATGAAGCTAACAATTACTGACGCACATTCGGGGAAACGCGCGAGAAGGATAAAATGTGCGCGGCGCGCGAACGTAATGTGTAACTTCATGTTTAACGATATTACGCGACGAGACCCGCCATGTAAAATGGCCGAGACAATAACGCCGTCACCTCGTGGAAGCGAGTGAGTGATTACGAAATCGCAGGAGGAGAAAAAAAAAGGGAAACACGCTCGGATTTTCGCCGTCGTGATCCTTTTTTTTTTATTTTATTTTTTTTTATTTTTTTTTTATCCACAAATTTGTCGGCACGGATTAGGCGTTATCGCCGCCACGGCTTCTTCACGCCGACAAAACGCGCGCTGTGAAAATCGAGCGAAACTTTTTTTTTTTGTCCCGTCCAGTAAGTTTCGTCCTCGGAAACGCCGCGCGATCTCACGAAGTACAGGGTTTTTTCGTTTTTTTTTTCGACATCAGAGGGAATCTCCGCGCACGGTTCGCACGCGTGATAATTCTTTTTACGCTCTGTTGTCACCTTTCACTTAGACTCCTTCCGAAACTAGAGCTTCTTCCCTGCTTCGTATTACATTTTTGATACCTTCGATCGCGCGAGAATATCTCCTCGTTATCTCTTCGCACACTCTTGAAGGGAACGGGATTGTCCTTCGCAAAAATGGCCTCACGATTCATCCGTCACACACAACGTCTCGATTTTACGCCATCATTAGAAACGATTTGCCTCCATCTTGTTTCTGTCTGTGTGCAGAAAAATAGTCCGGTGACGTTGAAAATCGCGTTTTCCACCTGAGGCTATGCGAATCGCCATGATCGTATCGCATGTTTTCGAGCTGATTTTCACGATCTGCGCGATTGACGGATAACCGACATGGATTTTAAATTTTTCGCGTGAAAATCATTTTTCACGGGTAAAGAGACACACGATTTTACAACACGCTGTTACAGCAAATCGTAAAATTTTAAATAACGTGGTTTTGTTTCTATCCGCTCCGGTGTGACATTTTAACATTTAAAATCCTCGTGTTTATCAAACAAGTTTTTTTTTTTTTTTTTTTTAAATGAATTTCTTGAATTTCTTTCTGCTGGTCAGCAAAATTTGCATTTATCGATTTTAGACTCCACACGCTTTGCAACAAAGTCCCGATTTGTTTCGGCGATAGACCTTCGCTTTTTCCGAGATGTACAATAACAATTCTCAGTACAATCGAATCTCTGTAAAGATTGCGGTACACGGTAAACAATAAAATCGAAGGTGAAACGCGCGCGATTACGTTTTCGTTGTTGGTTTATACGAACTGGTAGTGTCTGAGAAGAGAATATCAAGCGCCATCAAACTCTCTCGGTAATTATTGATTTTTACTTGCACCCCGGGCCAATCGATACTTAAATTTATGTCGGTGACATTGTCCCGTGGCGATTATTGTTTGTTCCCATCCTTGATGTTTGAAAGATAACTGGGTTTTTCAACACATATACTTTCTACGCAACACGTATGTTATTTCATAATTTTCATTTCGTTTGCGATTAATTTGAGAGTATTATTCACACTTTTTTTTACGGTCAATCGTGATATTTATCGAGCGTTATCTTATCTGATATTGTGTGAGAACGCGTTTGATATTGAAGAGATCTCGGAGGTTCGCTTTTGTTTATTTTAATAACGTGCGCAGGAGTTTTTCATTTTGTGATGTGAAATTTTCGAAGAAGGTGTCCTAGTGTGTAAAACCAACTGTCCTCTTTTGAAGAAAGTTCAAAACCTCCAATCAGCGTAAATTGGTGTTCATCAATGCTCGTCGAGGCAAGAAAACGCGCGCATTCGCAAAATACAATGTATGGAAATGGAAATACACATTGCTTGCAAAACAATTGACGCTCGTTTGATCGATTCTTAATTACATGTGTTTCTCAGTTATTAACACGTGCTCTCTCTTTCTCTCTCTCTCTCTCTCTCTCTCTCTTTTAACGAGAAGATGACTCATATGCAAACCCATGCACGAACGAATCAATGTCCGCTGCGCGTTTCGTGGGAATCAATATGTATATGTATTACATACACGGAAAGAAAAGCGAACGAGGTGAAATGCGGCGAACCTTTGTTTCGAAATCAGCGAAGTGCAGCCGCTCGAAGTGCGAGAGGAAACTTCATTGTAACTTTCGCGGCGCGTGCTGAATTATCGAAAGTCGTTCGTTATCATTCACGTCGTGGCTTTTTCCGAAGTGGAAGTGGCGGTGGGACTCGCAAAATCAACATTATTGATGACGTCACGTTCTGACAAGTTTCGGCACTTTCAAACGGTGTATCTACTATATCATCGCAATCGAAAGTGTATCTCGCCTAAATTAAATTTGAGATATCGCAATCTCACTTTTTTATGTAAACAAAACTATTTATTATAACAAACTGCTGAACATAATTTTGAATTATATTGTGCGCGCACAGAGCGTGTCCGGATGTGCGTTCGAACGTGGAGTAAGTTCAGAAAAGCATGGGTAGCGTTCCACGGAGACATTGATGTATAAATCAAGAAACTATATTTAGACAAGAGTAGATCTTGTACGATTTACTTCCCATTGTTTTATTTTTATCTCCGATACGTGCTTAATTCGCGAAAACGTCGAGTTTCACGAAATATTCCGTGCAATCGGTTGTCGTCCGAGTGTCGCCATGTTGGATAATTGATAAATACGACAATTTGGACGCTAAAAGTAAAAAAAAAACGCACACACGGAAACGCTTCTCAACGCGCGAGCGAGTCCGCGGTATGATATTTCGCTCTGATCGGTATCTCCCCCTTCTCCGAGTTGTATACACCGCGATGCACAACGTTCAGACACACAACGGGATAGTCTTGATGAAGACCTCAGAAGGAAGCGTCGTGGACACAACAGGACTCGTAAAACGACGACATTTGAAATCAATATGGCTCTAATGCCGCGACATTGAGTGTAAAACAAACACAAAACACCTAAATACCGCAAAATATTTTGCATTGTTGTGATATCGTTAGAATCGTTGAATTGCCAGGTTGAAATCTAGATCGATCTTAATTATATTGCAAAAATATGAAAATAACTCGCAAAACTGGCACGCGCTCTAAATTAGATCTGTTCATTATCCTAACAGCCTAACAGTTAAACACGGGTTGTATCGTTTTTTTTTTTATCTTTCCTTTGTTTCGCGATAAGAAATCGAGTTCAAGAAATATTGAGCGAAAACGTCTGAAGTAAAAAAAAATATGCACAATCTGTTAAGTAATTTGTGTTTTATAAGAGAGTTAAGTTCCGCGGTTTTATTATCTCACACTTTTTTCCAAGTTCAATCAACTTTCGCGGACGGCATTACGTAAGGAGATCCGCGGAACCTTTATCGATCTTCCTGCGTCTCGCTGTTTTATCGTGCAATAATATACTTTCTTTCGTATATCAATGTATGTACACGTTTGTAGAAATGTTAATTAAATTAGTGTGTCATTACGCGACTTGCATTTGTGCGATATTGATTGAATAATACATGTATGAAAATATCTACAAGAGAATCCATACCTCGTTAACAATACGAAGACTTGCAAGTAAAATCCGTCACGGAATAAAGCTGTAAATATAACGATCGAATAAGTAGGGCTGCTATTTTTGTCTTTTTTTTTTTTTTTTCTTTTTTTCTTTTTGTTTTTTTAAAGAGACATACTCGAGAGAAAAATGAACGCAACGATTGTGCGCGTTAAATGTCTCACGTGACATTTTGCATTGCATCTGCGTAAAGTGGTATATTAATTATTTATTGTTACGTGTACTTCACGAAATGAAACATCAAATGACAGTTTGGTACATCAAAGATACCAATTACGACCGTTATTTCTTTCCAAATGTAGTTCGATAATAACGAGACAAGATACAAAAGGAAGGAAATTTTGTTGGAAGTTGAATTATCCTCTTTTTCCTTACTTGCTATCGCACTAAAGTAAGGGCCACGTATATCAAGGCTCGCGTCTCTAGTTGCGTACCCTAAGTAGTACTGGATGTCCAGCTCGGTGAATAAATGATGAGTTCCGTTATGTGCTCGACCGTCAGTCGAGTTTGAAATTCGACTTTTTTTTTGTTCTAGCGTTTCTAACATCAGGAAATGAGAGAAAATATTTATTAGCTAGAATAAGATCCTTCAAAGCGTTTTGCGACGTGATATTTCTACGTAAGATATTTCAATTTTCTTTGCAGAACTGGCAACCGCCTTTCGCTGTGGACGTGGACAAATTTAAATTCGTTCCCCGAATACAACGGCTAAACGAATTAGAAGCTAAAACGAGGATTAAGCTTAATTTTCTAGACCAAATTGCAAAATTTTGGGAACTGCAGGGTTCATCCTTGAAGATTCCCCTTGTGGAACGGAAGGCTCTGGATTTATATTCGTTGCATAAAATAGTTACCGAGGAAGGTCAGTTCTATTTATAATTTTTATTTCCATTCGTCGGTTTTGTGTGATTGCGTCGTGATTGTATCACGATAATAATCGTTGTTTTTATTGTTTCCAGGCGGTATAGATACGGTAACGAAGGAAAGAAGATGGGCAAAAATCGCCAACAAATTGGGTTACCCGTCCGGACGAAGCGTGGGCAGCATATTGAAAGGACACTACGAGAGAATTTTATATCCTTTTGACGTTTTCAGACAAGGAAAAGCATTGTCAGATATTGTAAGTCAAAGTTCAGCAAAGAGAATCTGCAAAAATATCCACATAAAAAAAAATCAGTCATTATTGCATAATTAGTCGTTATAATTGTGCATTAAAAATTGATATTATATATTTCTTTGTTGTATTATATTAATATTATATTTCATACATTTTTTAATATATTATTTTAAATCTATATATATATATAGTATATACATGTTTTATAGTATATATATGTTTTATTTATAGAAAATCGAACCAGAATCCGAAGAAAAAAATGAGAAAAAAGATCGCGATTACAAACCTCACGGTATAATATCACGACAACAGATCAAACCTCCAAACGAGAAATTCTCACGACGATCCAAGCGATTTTCCGGACAAGAAGAGAAGCAGGATGTGTCGATTAAAGATGAGTGCAAGGAGGAATGTGATTCGGACAACGAGTGCAAGGAGAAGATAAAAATTAAGCATTTTAATGACACGGATAAGAGTAAGGAGCTCAAAAAGTTACAGTTTTACGGACCAGGTCCCAAAATGGCCGGATTTAATACCAAAGAGGCAAAGAAATCCAACAAAACGCGTGGTTTAAAGCTTGTTTACGAATTCGATCCAGTAAGTGCGTTTTAACGTTGAATGTATATTATAATTGCACAATAAATATAATAGTATAGATTTTTTAAAATGTTAATTATGTTTTTTTCTTTCTCTCTTTTTTTTTAGTTGGCGAAATATATTTGTCACAACTGTGGGAGAGGCGACAATGAGGAAAACATGTTACTCTGCGACGGTTGCGACGACAGTTATCACACTTTTTGTCTTATGCCACCACTGACGGAAATACCGAAGGGCGACTGGCGGTGTCCTAAGTGCGTTGCAGAAGAGGTCTCGAAGCCAATGGAGGCGTTCGGCTTCGAACAAGCGCAGAGAGAGTATACATTGCAGCAATTCGGAGAAATGGCTGACCAATTCAAAAGCGATTATTTCAATATGCCAGTACATGTGAAATTAAAACACTCTTAATTTTTTTTTTTTTTTTTTTTTATTGTAATTATGTAATTTTATTTTTTGTATTTAATAATCTCTTTTAGATGGTTCCAACGTCTTTGGTCGAAAAAGAATTTTGGCGAATAGTATCGTCCATTGACGAAGACGTGACTGTTGAATATGGTGCCGATTTGCATACAATGGATCACGGCTCAGGATTTCCGACAAAAACCAGCGTTAATTTATTTACCTGCGATCAAGAATATGCCGAATCGTCGTGGAATCTGAATAATTTGCCGATATTGCGCGGCAGCGTTCTGGGTCACATTAACGCCGATATCAGCGGCATGAAAGTTCCCTGGATGTACGTCGGTATGTGCTTTGCAACGTTCTGCTGGCACAACGAAGACCACTGGAGCTATTCCATCAATTATCTGCACTGGGGCGAGCCGAAGACGTGGTACGGAGTTCCGGGCTCTCAGGCGGAACGTTTCGAACAGTCCATGAAATCCGCCGCGCCAGAACTATTTCACAGTCAGCCTGATTTGTTGCATCAACTTGTTACTATCATGAATCCTAATATATTAACGAATGAAGGTAGGTACATCGTTAATTGTCGTCTCATCGACTAGAGACCGAACAGTAAAAACAACTTTTGAAGATATGTATATTTCTTGTAAAATAGCCAGTAAACAAGACTGAGACGCTTAATTTAGATAAACTTAAGAAGAAATAAAAATGAAAATGTATGCGCATTGTCATCAGCATCGACTGTTATTGGTCTTGTATATTTGTTTTTCATTTAATTAATTTAAAACATAAGCTCTTCACGGCAGATTTGACCGCCATCACCGAATGCAGTAAGCTCAATTTGCTGTGTATGAAAAGAGCACATCTATACACTACATACAGCAAACAATTTCACGTCGATTTTGTTTTGTTCGCTAACAGACAAATAAACATCAATATGAATCAATAAGTCATAGCAACGGGCTGGATGTTGCGCGTTTGTATGTACGTGGCCCGTTACAGTTGTCATTTGTAAGCCACGATGATCTTGTACAGAAACGATTTTGCGGTCGGCCACTACAATGGCCATTTGTAGCGAAAGGGTTAAAAATATTGCACGATTATAAAATAGTTCGATCTACAGTGTTGATTTACTCCGATAATTGTTTCGTAGGCGTACCAGTGTTCAGAACTGACCAGCACGCAGGCGAGTTTGTTGTAACATTTCCGAGAGCGTATCACGCAGGTTTCAATCAGGGTTATAATTTTGCGGAAGCTGTCAATTTCGCACCTGCGGATTGGGTATGTAAATTTGTTAATTAAATTCGATCACTTTTAGACTTGGTTCTGTTAACAAATTGTCTCAAAATTTAATTTGTATCGATAACTTTTGTATAAAGTTGTCAGAATGATCAAGTATGTAATTGATTCCGCACGACTGTAGTTGAGAAATAAGACTAATTATACTAGATATATTTTTGTTAAACTCAAATATGATTGTTTTTTTTTTTTAATTTAGCTAAAAATCGGACGAGAGTGCATCACGCATTATTCAAATTTGAGAAGATTCTGTGTGTTTTCCCATGATGAGCTAGTTTGTAAAATGTCTTTGGATCCAAACCTATTAGATATTGGAGTAGCAACAGCTACTTATTATGACATGCTACAGATGGTAGAGGATGAGAAAAAACTAAGGAAAAACTTGCTGGATTGGGTGAGTTTATAAGATTAGTAATTTATTTTTTAAATACTTTGGTGCATGACTATATTCATAGTAGGTATTCATAAATGTCTTTTTAATTCCACATTGCACTTATTTATAATTTTGTATCCTCCCATATAAGCATATCAGTATCACTATTTATAAAAAATTTAAGCATTTGATTTAATCTAAAAATGAATGTTTTATATATTGAGTTAAACATGGCTGTTCTGACTCCAAGTTTTATTTATCACATCACGTGTAATCTATATTTGCATATTACTTGTTTTCACGCTGTGAATCAATGATTGTGTTTAATGCGGGTTACAAATACGGTCTTGTTTCCAACACAGTGGGAGATATCTCTACATTTGAGCAACTGATAATATCTCTGCCAGCGGGAGGTCAACTTATTCAGGCCAAGTAGTACAGTGGGATGCCAACGCCGCGCACTTACGCTCGCTTCACCACACACATACACACATACATACACAATACGAGGCAGGCGCGCGGTAAAATCTCTTTCTCTCTCATGCATTACTCGCGACTCGCGACCGTTCTAGACGGTTTGAGCTGGCAGAATCGCGCCATTCACGTTTACAAGTAGTCAGTAACGCCACGTACTTTCGCTGTTTTCTGATTTTATTGAATCTGGTGATCTTCGTTATTGTTGTTATTGTTCACAACCGTCCTTGGAAATAGCCGTCGTGGCTGTCGGCTTGCCTTGACCGGCCGATGATTATTCGTTGGTGAATTAGATTATGTAACTTGCTTACATATAAAAGGTGAGTACAGGAGGTTATGTTTTCGAAACTTGGATATGATGCTAAACGCGCAGTTTTCTCAGCCTTCGTTGCTGTTTCGCAGGATTTTTTTCTACGGACGATCGCGTTCACGCGGGAAACACTCGCGGCGTTTCGTTGCGTTGTTTGCGCGGTGAGCCCGCCAAATCTCGCCATACGCGTCGCCCTTGATTAATCCACAGATGGATACATGTGCGCTCACTGAGATGCACTTTTGCTAGCGATATTGTACTTTTTTGCGTTATTTTCTGTGTGTGATCTCGCGCTGAAAGATTAAGTGACAACAAGGATGCAGATTTGTCGCGTTTTTAAGTCTGGAAAATCTGTTCTGCTCAACAGGGTGTGACAAAGGCGGTACGCGAGTACTTCGAGCTTCTACCGGACGATGAGAGACAGTGCGAAGCATGTAAGACCACCTGTTTTCTCAGTGCGGTTACATGCTCGTGTCACAGCTCACAATTGGTTTGTCTAAGACACTTTTCTGACTTGTGCGACTGTCCACCAGAGAAGCATACTCTGCGATACAGATATACGTTGGATGAATTACCCACCATGCTACAAAAGTTGAAACTCAAGGCTGAGTCGTTTGACTCGTGGGTGACTAAAGTGAAGGAAGCAATGGATCCTAAAAGTGATAAAATTGAATTGAGCGAATTGAAAGAATTGCTAAATGAGGCAGAAAACAAAAAGTTTCCTGACAGTGAATTGCTCACAGCTCTGACCACTGCTGTGCAGGATGCTGAGAAGTGTGCCAGTGTTGCGCAACAGCTCTTGAATAACAAGCAACGTACCAGGTAAAGAAGAATAATGAAGCTTTTATTTGCATATAATGTTCTGTATAAGTAAATAATTTTATTTGATTTTATATAACTCTCTGTTACATAGGACTAGGCATACAGTTGATACCAAGTACAAACTGACAGTTGAAGAATTGACACTTTTCTATAAGGAAATAACCAATCTGTGCTGTGAGCTCAAGGAGTCAGACGGGGTAAAGTTTATACTTGATCAAGTATTACAGTTTCAAAAGGATGCGGAAGAACTGGATTCCAAAGAAGAAAATTGTGACATCGAGAAACTCGAAAAATGTATTGACTTTGGTGATTCTATCTGCATTGAACTTCCTGAACTAGTACGATTGAAACAGGTATGTATAATCACGATAACAAATAAAATATAGTTTGTACTCTTAAAACATAAAACAGACATTAATTAAACAATTAATTTTTGCAGAGATTGACACAGATACAGTGGCTAGAAGAAGTGAAGTCCCTTCAGGACGATCCTAAATCCGTCAGTCGGGAAGAATTAGCGAAATTAATCGAAAAAAGCATAGCAATACCACCTCATTTTAGTATCGAGAACACACGATTGAAATTACACGCTTTAACAAAGGAGATCGATGAGTGGGAAGAAAAAACTACGGCGTTCTTGCAAAGCAAATCTAAACGCACCATCGCGGAAGCGGAGGCGTTTATTAAAGAGGCAAATAAAGTTCAGGCGTATCTACCGAGTCTGGACAGTCTCGAAGATGTGTTGAGCAAAGCGAAAAACTGGACAAATATGGTGGAAGAAGCAACGAAAGAAAACAATGTACCTTTTTACGATACTTTGGACGATATGATAAGAAAGGGAAAGAACATCCCGTTGCAGTTGGACGCTCTCGCACAACTGGAAACCACTCTGTCGCAGGCAAAAGCGTGGAAAGAGAAAACGGCAAAGACATTCCTTAGAAAAAACTCGCGATACACGTTGATGGAAGTGCTGTCGCCGCGAATCGGCGTTGGCGTGCAAGCGATGAAGACCAAAAAGAACAACAAAGGCGACGAGAACGTGGGAGCCGTTTATGTCTGTGATACAAAGTTGGACGAGTCCAGTGATCAGGCAGACGTGGTGGCTGCCTTTAGAGTGGCGCAGCAGCGCGAGATGGATGCGATGAGAAGCCTGAGAGAGAGAAACCTGCTGAAAATGAAAGCGGAAGAAGATTCGAAATACTGTCATTGTAAGCAACCGAGATATGGCATTATGTTTCAATGCGAGCTCTGCAAAGACTGGTTCCACAGTAAGTAAATAGTATCACATCGTTTCAAAATACAACAAGAGAGATGTTTGTTAGCGTCTGATTGTCTGGTTATTTTGCAGCAAACTGTGTGCCCTTGTCTAAAATGTTCAACAAGGGTAAATCACCAGCGCCGAAGGACATGAGATTTCTTTGTCAGAATTGTCTGCGTTCGCGTCGACCTCGCCTGGAAACAATACTAGCCCTCTTACTGAATCTCCATGAAATCCCGATCCGATTGCCAGAAGGCATAGCATTGCAATGCTTAACAGAACGAGCGATGAATTGGCAGGTAAGCAGCGTGTGCATCAATAAGTTGCGTGTAAAAACAAAATACCTAAATTTATTATCGCACTGTGACTTTATAAATAAACCATGTCTTGAGCTTATCAAACGTTATTAACATATCTTGATTATAGGCTCGAGTGAAATCATTATTTGAAACCCAAGAGGTAGACACGATAAACAAGAAACTCAACATGATGTCGCAAAAATTGGTAGAAGCGGCGGCAAGGGAAAAGACGGAGAAAATCATTAGCAGCGAGTTGAAGAAAGTGGCGAATAATTCCGAATTGCAACAACGAGTGCAAAATATCGCGTCCGCCAGCGGAGCGCATTCGGATGATAGCGCGCTCAGTGCTGCTGTGAGTGTCAAGGGTTACATTATAAATAGTCATGATTCATATATGAATACATATATCGTATATGAATATTTAAAAATAATTTAAATATTTGCTTTGTTTTTGTTTAGGATGAAGACGAAGATATTATTGACGCTGAACCGTCATGTAGTACTTTTAACAGTAACGAGCATGCATATTCGTACAGTAAGTTTTTTTTTTTATCGCAATAGACGAGTTTACGTTTAAAGTAAAAAGTTATTTTGTACTCAGGAAAAATAAACTGTTTCGCATTGAATTTGTTTCAGTCTCGAAGGTTCGGCGGAAAACTCAATCGAGTGACGGCGAATCGTTGAGTATGCTATCGCAAAACGCGAGATCGCGTTTAGAGGAATTGATGATGGAGGGCGATCTACTAGAGATTGAACTGGAAGAGACGCAAAAGATCTGGCGTATCTTGAGTTACATGAACAACAATCAGAATACCATGCGGAAATACAAATCGCTGGAAGAGATTCAGACGAATACCACTCAGGAAGTGAAGGACGTCAAGAAACGAGGTAGGAAGAGAAAATCGGAGGAGTTGGAGTTGTTGAAGAAACCTGTGAAGAAGATCGAAGACAAGAACACTTTGATGAAGCGCAGCAAGAGCAATCCGGCCGCCAAGGAGAAGAGGCAAAGCAATTCGCCTGTTCCTGTTAAGCGCGGACCTCGAAAGGTACTTGTTTCTTTGATAAACGATGTTATACAACGGTGTTTTTAATGAATTTTTAAAGTGAAACATTTTTACTTTGAGATACGATATAAAAATATGTAGTGACTAAGGCACAGATTCTTTTAACGGAAGATTTAATCGTTGAGAGTAAATCGATGAATTATAAAAAGTTCTTTCTCGAGACATTTATAACTTAGAGAGATGCTTCGCTTCACGGTTCTGTGGATAGTGAACAGCTTGTTTTCAATTAAGTGCGAATTGCAGATAAAACGTAAGAGCGAGGGTGAGGAAACACCTAAGAAACGAGGTGGTAATCGCACGAAGAAGACCAAGCAAGAGAGCTCGGATGAAGAAGACGACTGCGCGGCGGAAAACTGCTTACGGCCTAGTGGTAAGAACGACATTGCTGAAATGTCTCTAACGTGTCTTAATACGTTAAATTCTGTGTATCCTACAGAAAGATCTATAATTATAATTTCTGTCGTCCCTACAATTTCCACGAGTTCTACGTAGACACTTACTCCAGAAAAGACAATTTTTAGCGATACTATATGTGCATATACAAATGTTGTTCTTCATATACATATATAACTCAATAATATATCACAGTATATAATAAAAGCAATGTTCATAATAAATATATATATCTGTGATTGTGTATATAAATTTTTTAATCACAAATGTCGTTATATATATATGTACAAATTATTTTTGCACATTTTGATAATACTTTGATTACACCAGCAGTTATTGTTTTGTTTTTACTAGAACTTTTTCTTTTGCATTGTTTTTATGTGAGTATTATTTCGTTTTGTGTTATTCAGGTAAAGAAGTTGATTGGGTTCAGTGCGACGGTGGCTGCGAAGGTTGGTTCCATATGCACTGTGTCGGATTGGATCGCACTGATATCGCGGAAGAAGACGATTATATATGTAGCAACTGTAAAGACGCCGATCAAAGTGCATCGGTAAGAAAAAAAGTGTCCGGGAAAACGTAAAATTTCATGTTTTTTTTTTTTTTTTTTTTTTTTTTTTTTTTTTTTTTTTTTTTTTTTTTTAATTTTGTATAAGTCTATTTCAGATTGCGTACATATGATTATTCGTCGTGTATATGAAGGATCACGCACATTTTACATTTTATTTTATATAGAGATACGAGTTGCATGTCAGCGATATATATGTAAATGTACACGTGCACGGATCGTATTGTATTTTGTTCGTCCCACATTTTTATTTCATATATATCTCTTCATTAAACGGTCGTTGCCGATTAGACACTGGATCATTCTAGACTGACTTTTGTTTTTTGTTTTTTCACATTAAACAATAGTAGTCGTGATCCATGTCGGATCTGGTTGAGAGTGATTAGGTTGTTTGGATGCACTTCTTTCCCTTTCTCAGCCTCGGGGAAACCACGGCGGCACCAGCGACACGGAAGCGGACGTCTAGAAAAAAAACATCACTCTTCCTAGGATCTACTTCGTACTAAAGTACTTCTTGTCGTCCGTTACTCCCACACGAGGCCTTGGGGCGTTTGCGATAATTGCGACTCTCTCAATCTTTTGCAAAGTCTCGCGATACGAAGTTAACGTTAATATATCTCTCAACTACTGTTATCTACTACCGGCGTTACAGATCACACCATTTATCACTCGATTACAATTTACAGACACACACACACATAAATGTGTGTGTGCGCGCGCGCGCGTGCGCCGCGCGAACTCGACAATGTTAAGTATTATATAGTGAGGTCGAAAAATCTACGTACATTACACACATCGATACAACACGTACACCATGGTGAACGCGAAGATTTATCTTTCTTAGAATATTAGTAGTGCACCGCTAGTCAATCAACGAGTTGCAATTTACAAATACCGATTTACAAATGTTGCACAAATGCACAAATTATATTTGCGAAGATAATTTTAATTTAATATCATTTTATTTGTGCTTCCACACACAACATGCATATGTTCGTTATTATCGATGTATCCGATTGTACGAAAAAAAAAAAAAAAAAACGCGTTTTCTCTTGTTCGGAATGATTGCGGAATTATTTCACTTTTACACGCGTATCGCTTTTCGTTGCGTTGTTTCGTTTTCTCGTCTTTTTTTATTTTACAGAAAAACAATCGATAATTTATATATTTTGATGAACAAATCACGGATGAACCGTGATACGACGCTCTCCCTGATCTTGTAATCGATCGTAGAAATATGTTTTTTGCTTGCGTAATTTTACGTTTATTTCGCGCTTTTCACCGTGAAATGTCAATCAATACGATCTGTAACAAGTTACCTTACTTGACTCTGTGTAAAAACAAGATTTTGACCGCAGCATTGCGAGTCGGATAAAAGCGACACAACATATACTTCAACATACACTTGAGCGCAGTGATAAAACTTAGAACCGAAATTCCTTATCGTTCCGAAGTATCGTGTCGTTATGTTTTACGATGATACCGTCGTGGACTTTTGTATCGGTTTTTACGACAATTTTGAGGCGCACAAACGCGACAAGCAAGGATTTCTCCTTTGTGCCGAGCGGTAAATGTACAGAATAGAGACTGAGAGATTGCGTGTATTATGAGTAGAATATACATATATAAATATGTTAGGATATAGTAGAGTATATACTACCGAGTCTGGAGAGCTAAGCAAACTATAGTTTGTATAAAATAAAAGAAAACGTTTAACACAAGCAGATGAATAGCATATCTACTCTGCCTTCCCGAAACAGTAATCTATAAGTATTCACACACTGTCGATGTAATTCCGCACCTAGAGGCTATCGTTTGCGTTTTCACTTTTCCTTGTATTTTTTTCCGATGTTTTTCGATGTTTGTCATATTTTTTTCTTTCGTCATTGCATACACACATATATATATATATATATATATATATATTCAAAAAATTAATATAGTTTTTAACTATAGATAATATTACTATAATTTTAACTATTTTTAATATATTTTCTATAATAGTAATACATTATATTTTCTTACTTGTCTTGACGTAGGGTAAACGCGCGCGCGTGTGCGGCATATTTGTTTTATGTAAATATTTTTCTTCACAGAACGACTATGTGCGCATCGTTGAATAATTTTCCGTTTATATTTCGGTTTTTCCTTATCATATATCACATTTATTGAATAAAAACAATATACAAAATAAAATGTAAGAGTTAAAAATAAAAAAGATAGATAGTTTTTTTTTTTTAATTATTTGTTCCTAGTAGTATTTCCAAGTAAGAGATTAAAATTAAGATGTTGAGCAGTTAAATTTTTTTAAAGATTACACATGATACAATATGTTATGATAAGGATATGAGTTTTCGTTATTAGTAAGTAATCGATTAATATTCAGTTGTATTAGCGGAGTACAAGATTTACTCATTTTTTTTTTTATAATGCATCGAGTTTCCCTCGCTCCCAGATAATCAACACATTTATTATTTTATATGTTACAAAATACATCTCGTTACCAACGAAATATTAATTTTATAATTTAATCAAGCGTCGTCAATCAACTTCTGTAAAATTTAACATTCGTTTCACGTGAAATGTCATTATTTGAAAAATTGCTTTATACGAAAATATCCATCCAATGTGAGATGTACGCGATGGGACGCAGAGTGCTTTGTATAAAAGCTGAGCAGAATTTTTATTGTAAAATAAGACACGCGCGAATACAAAGCGTATGAAAAGATCTCTGTACAGTTGCTCGTTTAAACAAATGTTATATATATATAAAAAAAAAAAAAAATCCTGAGTTTCTTACACGAAGAAATAAAATCGTGAAAGGGAGGGGGGGGTTGAGAACGCACAGTGTGTTTTAAATATTTGTATAGCGATGTAAAATGCGCGAATTGCCGGACAACCTTGACATTTAATGAATGAGCTTCGTCAATAAACACGGACAAGATTATAACTGTTAATTATAGCGTAAGAGAGAAAGAAAGACCTGGAAAATTTGATTAACATTGCGAACTTACTGACGAACTTCGGCCACTTAGTACATTGTCGGCAATGAGAAGAATGCTACGTTTCATTTAAAACAGGCTGTGAGACAAAAGAATCGATGTGACACGCGTATATTTTTGTACAGAATCAGAAAAGTCCATTGATATCAACAATTCTTCGATTGTTGTGCCGGACACGACAGGTATAATGTGGTGTGTATTTTTTTAACCACGGAATTTTACAAAAATTGTTGACACACGCATTTTAATTGTTGTTGATTTTTCTTTTTTTTTCAATTCCGTTTTATATCTTTGCTGTTTTTCTTTCTTTCGCAAAAAGAAATAAAATAGTTTTTGGTTTTCGGTGCGAATTGTTTTCTCATATATCTTTGAGCGGTAATAACAACTCTGTCATTAACGCAAACAGAATTAAAGGTCGGTAATCGCCTGGCGTGTCCTACGGAAAACACTTGTATACTGTACGTTTATGAATAGAGATACTTGCGCGATGTTGAATTATTTTATCGCACACAAACACACACAATCGTTTGGATACACAAAAGGCAAGTGCCTACGTGTTTTTGAGACACGAGCATCGATTTTCTCGTGCACACAACAAACACACAACAACCTCGGCAGCATCACTTCTCTCAGTGTAACACGAGACAGTCGTGCACAAGCGTATTAGCGTATTAGCGTAAATTCTACGAGATTATTTTAGCCCGTCGACCGACTTCTTGAAACACATTTTTACGTAGCTAGTTTTCTAAGGAACATATTTTGCGATACTTTAACACGCACACGTGTATATATTACACCACACACACACACACACAACAAAATTTCTTTCTACACACAGAGTGGATGATTAGTTAGTGGAGAAAACGGCTCGCATTTTACAGAGAAAATATTTTCGCGAATTAAGTTCGTTATTCAAGTAGTTTTTCTTTCACACTTAGCGTAAGATTTTTATTTAGCGTCTAGATTATTGTATTGGAATACACGCATTACATTTTTTTGAATATGACACTCGAAATCTGGTTTTATAGGGCCTCTTCTGTAGTTTACTACTGTACACTACTAGCTTGCTGTAATTTATTTGAGAACTCGACTCGAAAAAGAAATGTAATAATTTTCAGCGTGTGCTACATGAAGGAACTGTATAAAGCGTTTCTGTAATTTTCGACCGAGGGTCGCTAAGTGTGTAACGCGGAGATATACGATAGACGTAGCCGATATATCGAGATATATCGCACTTCGTGCGAGAGAACTTTATTTGCGGCGGGCTCTTTCCGGAGTCATTTTGACGATAAGAAAGCGATTTACTTCTTGTTGCATATATTATCATAGATGTATCTAACAATAAAAATCATTTGAACGTCAAAGAAGCCGTTATCGAGTTCTTGATGATATTTCGCGCTTTCGACTCCGATATCGTACGATCGCACTTTTGATATCATCGCTTTTCGTACGCGGTCTCTCAATATCCGATACCGCCCTTGTTACGTCCTTATCTCACTCTCGTTGCTCTCTCCGTCACATTCGATCGTCGCGAAATTATTAAGAACTACATCGGAAGTTCGTATCAAAAGGTTTTCTTCGGCTTTCCAACTGGAAATTGAATTTTTCTCTTTGCTCGAAACTTTCTCTCGCGTTTCATTTCCGAGTTACGATTATTTTAATATCGACAGAGAGAAGAAGGTTTTTTCAGGGAAAAAAAAAACTTGGAAAATGATCTCTCGGGAAGATGAAAGCTTCGGGGAATTCAGGACGGTTTATCTCTCCTCCCGTTTCTCCCGTGAGGTAACATTATTTAAAAGGGGTCGATGTCCGTGGAAGCGTATTCATGTATGTAACGGGTGGGAGAGATAGAATGTCAATAAAGAGGCAACGAGGAGCACGAAAGCTGAGAGAGCACATGAGAATTTCTGGTTCAGCGTGACAACGCGCGGTGCTGCTTGAAAAAGCGATCGCACGTTTTGTGGAGCGTATTATTATTTTTATACAGTATTTATAAGTAAAATATAAGATAAATTTATAATATAATATAAGATAATTAATTACGAATGATTCTCGGACATGTTTAATTTGCGCAAAAAATGCAGTAGATTTATTTATTTTCTTATTCATGTTATTTTTTCGTACTCATTTAATCGACAAGCGTGCGCAACGAATAAATTCAATAATATTTCATTTCGTTACAGCGTAACAAGCCGGAAAACGACGAGGAAATGCGAACTCGGCAATTGCTCGTCGCGTAAACATCCCGAGATGCGTCTCGATACGTATATCGTTGAGCAATATGCGTAGACCGGCCGAGTTTTTTTTTTTCAATGACGATACGAGTGAGTCAATCTGAATTTTTTTTTTTTTTTTTTTTTTTTTCCCC
>QVNW01001465.1:0-32624 GCA_014825475.1 Pseudomyrmex flavicornis | reverse complement strand
ATGATTATGCACAACGACTCTTTTCTAATTTTTGACAAATATTATTTACAAAATTTTACTTTGACAAAACTGTTGCGTTATGGCGAATCGTCTTAGTGCAATCATTGCAAAATCGTCGTCATTCATGATTCCATTTTTTGTGCAATATTTTCACAATGTGCCTATTGGGGTACAAGAGATATCTAAATAGATCCATGTAAATTTACACTTTATTTATTTTTAGATCTACTTTATATCTACTCAGATCTACTATAGTAGATCACTTCAGATCTAAATTAGATCTAATATAGCGTCAATTTACAAAGATGTACTTAAATTATTACGCACTTAAATCTATTTAGATCTACTTTATATCTGTTTAGATTTAATTTGGATCTAAGTAGATCCCTTTTTTTTCATTTTTTTTTATCTCGTTAGATTTAAATCAGATCTAATCCATTTCTTCCCGGTCTCTCTCTTACCTTTCCATTCGGGTGGGCAGGTGCAGTTGAAACCGTCTCTGCCGCTGGTGCAGATACCGCCGTTCGCGCACGGATTGCTGGCGCAGTAATTCACGGTGCAATTGGGCGGATTGCCCATGAAACCCGGATTGCAGACGCATTGGGGTCCGTGCGCGTCCTCCACGCAGATGCTGTTGGGCGGACAAGCGGCGTTCTTGCAAAGATTTCTGAGCTCGCAGTGACGACCTGTGAATCCAGGCGGACACTCGCAGTGATAAGTGCCCACGTCGTCGACGCATTCGCCACCGTTGGCGCACGGTGTGGACAGACACTCGTTGAGATTGAGCTCGCAGTTCTGACCCTCGAAACCCGCCGGACAGTGACAGATGTAACTGCCGTAATAATCGAAGCAGATGCCGTTGTTCAGGCACGGATTCGCCAGGCACTCGTCGATGTCAACCTCGCAATTGGCGCCCTCGTAGCTGAAGAAGAAAGCAGATCACAGAGATTGTGCAATCTAATAATCCAATTTAGATTATCTTAACTAAATTTTTTTAACTCGCGCTCTCCTCGCGGAGACTCACCCGGTTCTGTCGCATCTGCAAGTGTAATTGTTGATGCCGTCGATGCAGATGCCGTCGTTCTTGCACGGGTTCGAGGCGCACTCGTTGATATTGGTCTCGCAATTTTTCCCGGCCCATCCGGGCTGACACTCGCATCTGTACTCGCTGTCCGTTATCGCCATGCAAACGCCGTCGTTTCTGCAGGGATTCTGCTCGCACAGTCGCACCCCCAACTGCGACTCGCACAAACTGCCGGTGAAACCGGGCTTGCAGCTGCAGCCGAAGTCGCCTCGCGCGTCTTCGTTGCAGGTGCCGCCGTTGCGACACGGACCGCTTTGACAAGGCGAGCCTTGAAGAACACGAAAGACGTTTTTACCATTGTTTTTTTTTTTCTATTTGCGTTTTTTTTTTCGACGCACGCTCGCGTGAGAAAAGACACAAAAAGACTTGATTGCATGCGCGACAGAAAATAAAACTATCGTCGCCCGCATTTTTTCCAATTATTAATATTGTCGAAAAAATAATTAAATAATAAAAAAATATACATGCGTAAGAATTATATATTTGGAAGGAAAAATCGATATTAAACCATGTGTATATACAATGGAAGCGAAATTGTTAAAATATAAATAGCCCGGTATTAATTTTATTTTCCAACAAAATATGCGCTTCCGGACATTTACTTTTTTTTTTTTTTTTATACACACGTGTGAAAACGCCCGCGGAATTTTATGTGTTATTTTTTTCTCACAGTGCAATACGGGCGGTTTCGTCATTTCATTTTAATTTATTTTTTAGTATCTCGTTCGTTCGAAAAAAAAAAAAAAAAAAAAAAAAAAAAAAAAAAAACAGACAGAAGAAGAAAGGCAATTTAGTCCAAACTAATAATCAAGCATTACTTTTAGAAGCATTTTGTTTTCGCTTGAGGAAGAAGAAGAAGAAGCGACAAGCAATTCTTATTAGTTTCAGCAAAAAAATAGAAGAAGATCTGCAGACTGTTGTTTCTAAAAAGCGGAAATAGATAGCGCGCCATGCCAGAGAGAGATCAACAGCAAAGGACGAATTGTCAAATTTCATACCCAACACTTATACAACACAGCGGTGCGATTGTTTTAAATGTCGTCGATTTTAAACAGATCGTTTTTTTTTTTTTTATTCGCGTCTGAATTGTTTGTTTCAAATGCAAAATTGAATTTTGCAAGACTGCTTCATTAAAAATGTTATTTAGAAAATCTAGAAACGCGAACGATCTCCGTCAGAACGATATTTTTTTTTTTTTTTTCCCCCGTCACGGGACTCGGCGCAATTATCGTGTGTGATGTAATATATTTCCGTTTTAACGCGCGCGCGTTGGGTATGAATCCGCTCGTCCCACATACAACCCGTAAACCCGCGTGTCGTATATCGTTCGAGTTATCGACGAGGTCTACCATTGTCAATCTCGCAGTTGTTGCCGGAGTACCGGGCGTAACAGTGACACTCGTAGCGGTCCAGCCGCGACACGCATTTGCCGCGCATCATGCACGGCTCGTGATGACAGAAATCCGTGGTGATGGAGGAGGAGGAGGAGGAGGAGGTCGTGGCGATGGCTCCTGTGCCGCTCGCGCCACCTGAAAATTTTTTCGTCACAAAACTGTGTGCAACAGCTTTTTGATTTTCTCCTCTTTTCCGCTATTTTTCTCGTTCTCTCTCTCTTTCTCTCTCTCTCTCTCTCTCTCTCTCTCTTTCACTTTCTCGCTGCATTTGGATACATATGTTGCGTTTGCACTTTCACAAGCCATAAACACAGCAAACACGCGCGTGTGTGCTTTACTCGAAAAAAAAAGAAGAAAAAAAAACAAAAGTGCGACTCACATAATTTAAATTCTAATCCTTAGGAGGATAAAAAGAAGGGATTGAAAAAAAAAAAAAAAATTTAAAAAATTCGAAAAATCTTTGCGCGAAATCATAGTATGTACTAATTAATTCTAGCCTAAGAGTGTGAGTTTCTACCGATTTGTACGTGACAACTACATTACTGATCTATCACACATTGTGTCGCAAAATTACTTTTTTTTTTTACATAAGAGAAGAAAAACAATATTTTCTACGTTAAAGTATTTAAAAAAAAAAAAAAAAAAAAACAAAAGTTCGTGTTTTAAAGTGGCAATTGAAACAATTCTCACATCCTTTTCTTTCCGGGCAGGGCCCGAACACAGCCCCGTTATTGATGCTGCCGTTGAACAGAAGCCCGGGTCCTTGCAGGATGCAACCTTTGAATCCCTCGCCGACAATGAGCACGCTGTCCACGTTGTGATCGGGAAGCGTCAGAATGGCAGAATTGAACGTCGCATTTGCAACCATCTGAGGAGAGGAGAAGAAGATTACTCGCGTTACACCGTTGCACACGTCCGAAGGGAAAACTGTACTTGAGAAATTTTTTGCGCGCTATCGAAATGCACCGTTGACGGAAACCAACGGCAATAGATCGCGTGTTTTTTTTTTTTTTTTAATTGAACGTTGTAATTAGAGTAACCTGAGTGTGTCCCGCGGCGTTTAACGTTAGATTGCCAAGCCTGAAGAACAGATTAACGGTATGCCAGGCGTTGTTGAGCAACCTGGCGTTTAACCGGGCTCTGTATCTTTGCTGATCGATCACGGCCACGAACAACAATCCCTCGGGCGTAACTTCGAGACTGATCGAATCATCGTTGTACTTCTGCAAAAACAATCGGCCGGGATCGCAGGTGCGAAAACTCAGACCGCTGTGACGGTGCACGGACACGAACGAACTCAGCTTCAAAAACGCCGACCCGTTGAAATAGGCCTCGCGCGAATTCTGCTCGTAATCCCGACGTCTGAGATTTTGAGGTGCTCCCTGTATAATAACCAACAAAGTGGTCAAGACTGTAACACAAAACAAAAAAAAATTTCATTAAAGATATCACGTTTTTCAAATTCTCGATGAAATTATTATCTCGCGTTGTCAGAGTTACTTTTCGTGTAGTTTTTATTTCAATCGTGCGTGTGCGTGCGTGTGTGTGTGTATTTTCTCTGATCAAAATATATGATAATTTTGATTTATAAATTAGAAGAGTATATGTATATTAATTTATAATTGAAATGAAGAACAAACGAGGCGAGATAATTACTAGAGGAGAGAAAGAGAGAGAGAGAGAGAGGGAAATAAAAAAAAAAAAATAAAGAACAGCGTTTGGCGTGCGCGGTTTGGCCCAATTTTCGTTATCACTCTCACGTTCGCAATGTGTAGTGAGATAAAAACTAACATGCGCATTTATCGAACGTTAAATTGTTACGCTCTCTTGTAGCTGCGATAATCAATAACACAACTATGTAGCTAGTGTGCCAGTTAAAACAATTACTTGAAAAGACAAATATTTCACTGATCTACATTTGTATTATTACTTTATTATTTGTAACAAGAACAAAAGAATCGATACAATAAAAAAAAATATTTTCGATTAAAAAAAAATATATTAAAAAAAATATATATTCAATTTTATTTACAGTATCGACATTTTTTTATTTATATTCTTTATCTATTGCTGTGCTTTAATCTTATTATTATATTGAACGCGAGTGCAATTAGTAGTTAGGTTTTAATGACGCGAGCAATCGAGTTTATTTTTATATTTACTTTGTTATGTCACAAACATAATTTTTTATAAAAATTACGACCAAACGGAGAAATGTCGCCGTTAATAAACTCCGTGTTCAAAGGAATGAATCGCCGTGAAAATAAATAATTTCGTCCCGAACAAAAAAAGTGCATTCTTATAAGATTCTTATTTCCGTCGATGGAGGCCACTCGTCGCGAAATCTGTGCTCGTTGAAAAATTTATCGGGCCGTCTGGTTATTGTTGTAAGCAAAAAATCTAAAACTGGTTCGGACTTGGATCGATTGATTCGCTCGCTTATAAATAAATCACGAATTACAAGGAACAGAATCCCCTCCTTCTCCCCCACCCCCCCAATTAAATGACATTTTTCGCGGTCGCGAATCTATACCGTGCAGATTGAGATCGATGTTAAAATTATGGTAATTCATGATCAGAATAAATAATTGTTAGAAGAGTCGCGACTGCGTCATTGATAAAATCCTCTCGATACAGCGGAAAAAACTTTTCGAAAATCTCGCGGTTTCGCGATTATCTGCAACAATACGATACGAAAAAAAGAAAACCTCATTGAAAGTGATTAGATAAGGTGAACATAGTTTCGTCGCCGATTTCGGGACACTATTGCCAGAAAAGAAAAGAGAGAAGAAAGAACGCGCGTTACGTTTCCACGTACTTTGTTATTGCAACGGTGCGCACATACAAGAATTTCTATACAAGTACACGTAGTTTATAGCACACGAGTCTCATCTTTAAATATTTCTTAAAATCGTTTTTTTTTTGCCAAGTACTTAAACATTTCAACGCAACCTTCGTCGTAGTTTACTCTCGTCGTTAGTGTTCTTTTTAGAATTTCCATCCTCAGTTTGTTTCTTGACCTTCGACAATTCTCTCGTGAAAAGAGAAAGTTTCAATTCGGGACAAATTGAAACGAAAATCGAAACAAATTGGCGCGAAAAAAATAATCCGGGATGGATAAAAAATCAATCGATGATCATCATAGAGAGAGAGAGAGAGAGAGAGAGAGAGAGAGAGTGAAACTCTTTATTGATAAAACTTTCATCAAGCGCTGTGGAATCCGTTGGATTACTGTAAAATACTGTAAAATATTGGAGGACCTTGCAAGTTTTGAAAGTGCGGCGCTGACTTCACGCGAGCGAGGCTACACGAGAGAAAATCACGATTTTCTATCACGACTATCTGCGATATAGACGTGTTGACTTACATAACTCTCATGTGTATGCAGATACTCTCTCTCTCTCTCTCTCTCTCCCTCTCATCGAGCGCAACTATTTCCAAGGATGAACTTTTTGCGATTTCTTCGCGTGCGCGCTCACTCGTGAGAAAGGATTCATTCATGCGTGCGCTTCGCGCGCGCAAAACCCGTAGAGTGTCGCGCGTCCAACAACGCGCACAAACGTCGATTCTGGTGCGCGATGTTTTTATTGCGGAAAGATCCGATCTCTCTTCCCCAATAGGCAAATTGTGAAAATATTGCACAAAAATGTCAATCATGAATTAACGAAACTATGCAATTATTGCACTAAGATGATTCGTGATTCGCCATAACGCAACAGTTTTGTCAGAATAAAATTTTGTAAATAATACAAAATATTAATGTGCGCATACATTAATGCGCAATATTTTATGTTGCAATATTTCTACATAATAATTTAGGAATCATTGTGCATTTCTATTAAACATATACATGAAGTAATTTGATTTCTTCATGTGCAATTTCTACATGTTTCAAAATTGAACAATTCCTTTTTGAATTTAATTTTGCAAATATACTGCTAAGATGATTCGCCATATCGTTAGTGTTTTGTCGAAATAGCATTTGAAAATTAATGTTGCAAACAACTACAAAAATTTGATAATAGATCAATGTTTTTACATCTATTTCTTAAATATATATCTGTATAATTGCAAATCGCAATTTTTATGTCAAGATTTCGTCACATAATTTCATAAATAATTTCCTGTCAGAATTGCGAATCGTTTCACGGATCTTCGATGTGCAAGTCGTTCTACATGTTGCATAGAATTTTTTAGTCGCCTGGAAATTTATCGAAACACCTGTCGGGATTAATAACGCTGAGATTTTTCACGACACGCGCGCACGCGCTCGTGAGTAAGTACGTGACTCGGGGAGAACTCACGTGCAACGCGTGTTCCGCATGCGAAACGCACACACGAATAACGCGCGTGGTGAAAATTCCAAGTGCACCAATACACGCGCACACACACACACACACACACACACACAGGAAGTCGCGATCGGCGCTCACGTTTTCGACGACACGTTTGGGAACTACCGGAAATCAATCTTCCTGTATGTGGAACGCACGCGTGTTGCGAGTGCAGCACGTACACGCGTGTAATTAATTTTCTTCGAACGGAGAGATTTAAGGAATTAAAATATAAAGAAAGATTTAAATAATTTCTCGCGAAAACTGCCATATCCATATATCAGCAACAATTAACTTGTCAAATCGAGCGACAAATCGGAGCAAAAGAAATCTTTTATCGGTAAAGGATAACCCGAAAAGTTATTTTTCGCATCGCGACAACGATCGGCCGCACGTTGCAAAAGGGAGATTCAGAAAGTCATCTTCGACTTGGGTCGAAGGGAAACTCTCTTCGGATTATTATTTGTTTCGATCGCTCCAACATCACTTGGCTGATACGCGCTTCAAAACATTGAAAGACGTCCGAGATAGCATTGATGGATTTCATCGAATCCGAAAACCGCCAAGTTTCTAACCCGCGTTGTGGGATTCTCGTCAGCTGCTCCGGTAGACGATTTAAGGTCATCGAGAACGACTGTTTATTACCGATTAAAAAATCTTTCTTGTAATTGCATAAATAAATTTCGAATGTTGCGAAAAAAAAGCGAGGAGTTAATTTATACACCTAACAAATACATTTCGCACAAACATCTGGCACGTTGAACGACCCGTTGCTAAAAAATATTGAACAAATGATATTTTGAAAAATCACATTGAGAAATTCTCCGCAAATTGTTTGATTCTTGTTTGTCCCACACGTTTCTCTCGTCTCTTATTCCGAAAGAAAATTGCGACGTTTTTGTTTTCTCGCGATGTGATTATCGTTAACCGAACCATTCATTTCTCCAACCGTGAAAGACGTTGTGCAACCGCATAGCATTCGGCAGAGTTAGAAACTCGTCTAATGATTAATTCCGTTAGTCTCGTTACCTTATTTTCGCTCGATGCGATCGACGATTTTCGAGGCGCGTTAGAAAAAAAGAAAAAAAAAAAACGTCGATGGAAAGCTGTGCGAACAAATTGCAATCGCGACCACCCCGGGATCGCTGCAGGACGCCGAAAACGCGCAAATTTACGCGTACGCGCGTAATGTCGCACGGAGCGATTTGCGACGAATTACCGTTTAGAAAGCATAACGACCTGATACCGTCATACGGGACATCGACGAAACACACGTCTCAACAAAAAATCTCTCTTGCGTACTTTTGTAACGTAATTAGAAAAATGTGTGCGCAATTGGCCGTTGCGACATTTGTGTTCCTCGGACCTTGAACTCCGGCGCGTAAAACACTGCTTTCCCAGGAACGTATATATAACTTGGAGATATGTTCCAATTCTTTCTTACCTCACACGTACATGTACGTTTAAAGAGCAAACGAAGTAAACAAACGGATACTCCGGATAATAAAACAGGTCGCTTGTGAAACTCGCGCGACCGACTCTCGCGCCGCGATTATTCTCTATTTCGGAAAATTTTACGTCGCCGTCGAGTAGTCTTTTGATTAATTTTCAATGCGCGGTGGCTAAACACTGACGTGATATATATATATATACACGCTTGTGAAACATTGAAAGTAATGGATAAATAATGAGCGGCGCAGGGACGAGTTAACTCACACGAGCCACGCCTCTCTCGCTCTGTCGACGAAATTTTTTTTTTTTTTTTTCTACAAAGGATATGCTTTCCCCGGCACAAAGTGCAATCCACTTTCTCTCCGAATAAATGTAAATGGCTCGTCTCTCGGAAAATGAGCGAGAGACATTTTTCCATCGCGCGGAACGCGCGCCTTTCGCGTCTCTCTTTCTCTCTCTCTCTCTCTCTCTTTCTCTCTCTCTCTCTTGTTAATCAATTCGAAGTAAAGCAAAACGCGAAAACCTATATATTCGATCACAATTTCTCGGATGTCGAATCGAACTGTCACCTCGCTTCGCAATCGCGTTTTGATCTGCGAGAAACAAAATTCCACTCGCATTCCCGATTCCACGTATGTGTGTGTGTTGTCACAAACAATATGTTACAATCAACGAAGGCGTGGCAATAATGTGAGTCAGATAGGGAGAGTTGAGCTCGCTTATATGAATATCGAACAAGAACGATATATATCGTTCGCGAGATCCGGATTCGATAAAGAGCCCTTAGCGGCTATTTTCGAACGGGAGAATTTTAGTTTTAAAATACAAATTTCCACGATAGGACGCGCGCGTTTCGGACAAGAATTATTCTTCTCGCATTTTACACCCCCACAGGTACGTGCATCAAAGATATATATATATATATATATGTGACGTTTAATGAGGACGTTTCTTTGCACACAGTCGCGAGGCATTCATGCAGAAATGAGAAATATTGATTTCTCTCAGAGCGGAAAGAGAGGAGAGTTAAATAGAACTGGAACTAGAACAGAACTATTGTACCCTTCCCCCCCTCCCTCCCCGGCTGGCCGACTATATGGCGGAGTCGGTTGCCGGGCTTTCGGTTCACTGACACGTGGGAATTCAACGATCGCATACTATACCATATATTATATACGCCGTTCATAAACGCGCGCGCGCGCCGTAATAAGAAGTTCCTTTGTCCTATTGCGAAATATTGTGGCGACTGTGTGTGCGTGAGTCACCGAAGACCGCGATTTTTCGCGGACGTGAAAGAAAAGTGAGAATGCGACGACGGCGATATGTAAATTCCCAGTTCCCTCATTGCGTCGCTGCGATCAATCCGCCGATACGACGGTACGTGTTGCTTCTTTTTGTTAAGCGCACGCGAATATTATCAACACGCGTTTTTTTTTAAACGCGGTGATTGCAATGGACTTTGGACGAGAATATTTTTCTCTCTCTCTTTCTCTCTCTTTTTTCGAGTTTTTTCTTCTTTGCGCGTCACCTCAAAAAAAAAAAAATTGTTCGCAATATTTGTTGGCATTTTTGTTCAATAATCAAAACGAGCGGCCGCGTGGTTAGGCAGATCGGTTCCGCGAGGAGTACCGCAATAATCTGGCGCATAATGACGGATAACTGCACAACTGAATTGCGCTCTCCCGCCAACGGAGAAATATACGGCGCGCGCGTTCCGCCTTGTGGAAACGCCGCCGCCGACGCCTCCTCCCTCGCTCGCGCTTTCCCACATTTTTACACGCGCTTTTATACACACACACACAAAGAGAGAGAAAATGCACTTCGCTCAACTCGTTTCTTCTCACTTTTTTTTCCCCCCATCGCTCCGAGAGTCTATCCATCTTTTTTACTTTCCCTACGAGTCTTCGATCATCTCGTCATTTCCGCGAGAATTTAATTCGAAAAATCTCCGTAAAAACATTTCTTTTTAGTTCTCGAAGTTCTCGATCGCGGAATCTTCAAAGCGAGTTACGCCGCGCGTATATACCCACGGCCTGACGCACGGCATATCGATCGCTTTTAAATCTCATTGTAATATCGCGTCCCTCTTGACGACGACGATGTCGTAGATACAGAGCGAGCTCTCAAGGCTGGGGGTTCTCGTCGAATAATAATAATTAAAAAAAAAAAAAAACTCCACCCGATTTAATTACCCGGACGCAATTATCGCCCGGGAGAGAGCAGTCCCGTAACTCACGGGAGTTCGGAAAGTTAGATTAGATCCGACGACACGTGACCCTCCTCGACAAACCCGACAAAAGAGACGTTAAAAAAATCTAGTACCGTTATACATCGAACGTATTTCGCAAAATATTTTCTCGCGCCTCGCGTTTAATCGCATTTAATCAGTTTGCTGAGAGATCGTTAATTATGAAAAAAAAAAAAAAAAAACATGTCACACTTTGCGGTCTGAGTAACAAACAATTGTGTGAAATAAATATATCTATTAAAATTGTAAATTTATATATAAATTATATAATATATGTAAATTTAATTGCAATTATATAAATGTAAATTATGTTATGTTTATATAAGTAAATATTTGTAAATACACATTAATTATAAGCTTATATTATATACTTGTTAATTAATGTATTTATATTATTTTATTTATATTATTTATATCCGCTGCTTCATTCTTTTTTTAGAGTCACATTTGTCTTCGCTTTTCATTTTTACGTCCGTATATTATAAAAAAAAAAACACCGGTGTTTTATTTAAATAAATTTTTTAAAACAAGATAATGTTGTGAGAGATAATCCCGAGTTTTTATAAAATACATTTTAAATAAATGCGCGAAGTTGTTATTTACGAGATAAATTTTTGCAATTTTTATATTTGCATGTTTTTCACGTACTTCGATGAAATACGTCGTTTTCCCTCGTAAGGATTTTTTTTTTTTTTGTTTTTCTGAACACTTGTATCTCGCAAATTTATTAGAAAATTTTACAGAAAATTTGCCGTACCGAGTTGTTGTATTACTCGGAGCGAGTCGTGAAGGAACGCAGGTGGAAGCCACACCGGTGCATCAATGCGAGTCCCTCGCTTCACGCTCAGGTGCGTACGTTGAACAACGACACACACGTGCACACAACAATAAAATGCACGCACGCCGCATACACACCAGCCGCATAGAAACAGAAGCACATTACATGCAAACAAACACACGTACTCCTCGTTGTATCTGATGGACGAACGAAACCGCCGTTAACCGCCTTCGTTTTTCGTTTCGAGCATCGCAAGCGAAAAAGGGATCTTCGCGTTACATACTTCGTTATATACTTTCGCGCTTAGACGAAAGAGAGAGAAAGAGAAAGAGAGAGAGAGAGACGTTTTCGAGGTAGCAAAAAGAAACTTGGCGCGGTGAAGAAAAATGGCTCAACTATATATACTAAAAGCCGCTTCTTGCCTCTGAAAAGCGGATAAATTAAGCGAAGAGAAACGTCGTCCGATATTGCGCGATGCGCAAAGCGAAAAGTAAGAAAAGATTTTTGCGATAACGCGAAGTTTTAAGACCGAGTAAGAAACTCTTCGCGAAATAGACGAGAAATAATAATATAAAAAAAAAGATTTATGTACATGCACGCACTATTGGGCAGAGGGGAGGGTCTATCGTAAGACCCTCATAAAATTTCTTCACGCGTTAATTACGCAAACGCACATGTAAATCGCTTTAATCAGCGTTATCCAATTTCCGTATGCTATTTCCACCTGTGGTGACGTGGCAACGGGTATGTGTGTTACACCGCACGTGCGTATCGCGTAATACACTTCGCGAGAGATAAAAGAGAGTGTTCCTCTCTTGAAATATTGCATATTGTGTGACGCGCGATAAAAAATTCGAGATCGCATTTTATAAAATACATCGTCGTCTTTTGTTCCGGGAACATTTTTGGATTCAATGAGACGTTATTATTTTCGGCTTCGAAATCCCGTTTTATCCCGACGATGAAGACGTCCGGAATAAACGTCCGGAGGACGTAATTTCGGCGGTAATGGATTTGCATCCGGAGCCATCAGAATTCAGCATAAATTAGCACATCGATATGTACCGGAGCCATTCGAGAGTCGCCCTCACTCTCTCTCTCTCTCTCTCTGACAGTCCTCAGAAAATCGATTTTTCGCCATGAAATTTTCACAAGCGGAAATAATCATTTTTCACCGCCGGAAGTACGAATATCGATTTTTTTTTTTTTTTTTTTTTTTTTTTTTTTTAATTTTTTTATTGTCGCGAAGCGTCTCTGCGGAGCGTCGCGCGCGTTAATTATTATCAGCTCTGACGCGTGTGTCGTGTGTGTGCGCGCGATACAATCGGATCTGTGAACGCGCGTAATATAAGTAAACGAAAACGCGCACGCGGAACCAGAATTACAATTACGCGTGAAGAAGTATAAACTCGCGCGCTTTGTGTCCGCTGTGTGTTTTAATATATGTTTTGCGAACGTGAAAAGATAACGTTCAATCATATAAATATTATCGCGCTTCATTATCGACTAGAATAAAGTTTTATTATCCCAAGAACATAGCGCCGACACGCTTAAACGCCTTCTGTTATTATATGTTGCATCAAAGTAGTTTTTCTTATAATTAAAAAAAAAAAAAAAAAGCAATAAAACAACGAGTTTTTATATCGACATGTTCGCACGATGTAATATTAAAAAAAAAACAGTTATTATTTAAAAAATAAAAAATAATAAATAGATTTAAATAAATGAAAGGATTTATCCCTTATAGAAAAATTGATTACGAAAATATTACTTATTTTAAGTAATAAAATCACTGATAAGAGCTGTTTGACAGTTACTCAAAATAAATAATATTTTAACCTTAAATAAATTTCTGTAAAAAGGAATATAAATACATTTAAAAAAATAAATTCTTAGTCTCTTAATGTTTGTTAATTAAAATGACGGAGATTCGGATCGATCAAATCTAATCGGTTTTTTTTTCTTGACGAAATATGCTTCTCTCGTAGTTTCACGAGAGGGAATTTCAGAATGCGTGGAATTTGAATTGACAGTCAAAAAAGGTGGTCTGACGATCGTCTGAGTTAGATACTCGAGTGGTGTCTACGGGGATCTGTGAAATGTCCTCATTGAAACTATTGAACCTAAAAGGTTCTGGCGTCAGTCATCCGGGAGGTTACGTCCCCTCTCCCGGTTCTCTTGCAACTGTCATCGTGGAAAAATTTCGATTCACACGTTCTTTTTTCTTGATTCTTTCTGTGTTAAAAAAAAAAAAATATTAAAATACACTTCGCGACATAAAATCACGCTGTTTATTCGCAACTTTCACGTTTTCTGATATTACATTTTTGACCAATTAATTAAAGATAATTGTTTAACACGCGTTGAATTAGTAAAGTTAATTTTTTTTTGCAAAAAGAAGAATTTTTCTCGATTAAAAGATTTTGAAAACTTACAGCACATTTACATTAAAAAAAAAAAAAACATTTGTCCGTTTTACTTTTATTTCGGCGAGTAATCGCGCGTTTTTTTATTATTTTATTTTTTTATTCGACATCCACCGACGAAGTTGCAAGCGCGTCGAAATTTATTTTTCGCAGTTAGATTTTGCGCGAGCGAACGGAGCGCGTAATATTACGCTGTGCGAGCCGACTTTCTGCAATTTAATGCCGATATATCATGCACTCCCCTGTGAATGCAACTTTCGTTTGATTCACCGTATTTTTCCGACGCGATGTCCCGCGAATTGACGCTTTCATGGTCAATCGAATAGAAGCGTTCTCGCGTTTTTATTTGGCCGAGTCCAAGATTTAATATTCATTTATATACAAATATATGTAAATATAATATTATATACAAACATATATAATATTTATTAATGTATTTTTATATAATATTATATTACAAGTATATATATATATATATACATGTAGTTTTATTTATGCAATTACAGATACGCTGTTGTCTGTAGATTTGTTTATACATATATTTATATTTATTTATAAATTTACATATGAATAAAAAGTAAAATTAAAGTAAAATTACATATCCATTATATTTGTTTAATTAAATATACACACATAATCCAATCATACACGTAACTACGCTTTATTTGCGACACAACAAATAATATAAAAAACATAATCTATCTTTTTATACTCTCGAATATAGTACATCTAGATAAGTCGTGTATAAAAATTTTCTTTATAAAATGTAGATATAGAAAATATTTATAAGATTAAAAAAAACATTTTATGACAAGCGCTTCTTTATCGCATGAATCACATCAACAATTGTTTTTTTTTTATCGAACGCGAATGATGTAAACTCACATAAAAGCTTTTACATCTCTCTTTGTATCTCTCTTTTTTTTTTCTGGCGCGTCTGCAAAGTTTGCTGCAAAATCGCGTAACAAATTGAAATAAAAATAGAATAATACGTCCTCTTATAAATAGAATAAATTTAATATATTTGAACAAAATAGTTATTTTTTCTTTTTATAGTCGCGACGAATTATTCGCAGAATTATTGACGAGAGGAGGCGTCAGGTTGAGTGCCGGTATGCTCGATATATAAATTGACAGGCGACACGTGGGACAATTGCGTCACACACGTGCATATACGCCGCCTCCATTCTCGCGCGTGATGACGTTCCGTTAAATGCTTTTTCAGAGAGGAAGCGTCTGTTCGTGAAACTATCGACCCCTCTTCTCGCGCGCGTGCAGTTATCGATATATTGCATCGCGCGTATTGCGCGCAACAAAGGAAACTTCGTCTAAGAACTTGTCTGTAGTGAAATCCGTTCTGAAAACGACACCGGAGAATCAGCTTGCAATTTTCGAAAATATATATAGTGCTGTTTTTTTTTTCACACAGGCTTCCTCTCTCTTTCTCTCTACTCGAAAAAACAAAATGTTTAATTATTTTACTTCGCACGGAAAAAAAATAAAGATTCGAATATATTTTTACATTATTTCGTAAAAGTATTTTTAATAGCATTATAAAAAAAAAACGTGCATTTTTATATACGACCTGTACAATTTATGTGTATTTGTTTATATGTACAGGGTATATAATTCACTCTTTTAACAAATATTATATTGAATGAGTGAGGGAAGAGAGGGAAAGTTTGATGAATTTCGCGATAGAAAAATGGAGTAACGGTTTGTTCGTTTCTACCAAACAATTTCCAATGTTTTTCATTGTCTTTCGCTGATGTACTTGAATAGGATTGTTATTTATTTATTTTTTTTAAATAAAATTACTCGGTCAATTTTTTTCTGTCACACAAATTTCATCAAAACTTTTGCACTCGTTTGATATAAAAAATAATAAAACGCGTTCTCCGCAGCGGATCCTCAGACATTCTGTTTCAGATAAATACCACGCGATGACACGCTATATATTGTTGTTATTTAGAAATTATAAAGTTTATTATTAGCTTGTATACACGTATTGATTAAAAAAATCATTCTATCTCGAATTAATTTCAAATTTAACCTCTCGCGTTAAATTCGAAGCGCGTTAACTTCGTTTCCGAACGACACAACTCGCTTGGCGGAGTCGGCGCTTATCTGAATGCACGTTCGTATTTCCATACTCAAAACGAAACACTCATTGTCAGCACAACTGCGAGAAACGCACGGGAATTCTTAGATCATGATAAGCGGTCCGGTCCCGTTTTGAGCTCTAAAGAGTATCTGTGTACGTTTCATAAAGAGAGCGAACAAAGAGAGCGACATGTTCCCAAAAGTTTGGCGAACCTTTGTGGCTCCGAAAAGTCGGATGACTGTATAACAAAAGGCATCTAGTACCTACACACAAAATCCCATCACTCGTGCGCGCGTACAAAGACCTCGTGTTTAATTTTCTTTTTCTTCAACGTCTCCAATAGACAAATTGTGAAAATATTGCACAAAAATGGCATCATGAATTAACGAAACTATGCAATTATTGCACCAAGATGTGATTCGTTATAACAGTTTTGTCAGAATAAAATTTTGTAAATAATATAAAATATAAATGTGCATACATTAATATGCAATATTTTATGTTGCAATATTTTTACATTATAATTTAGGAGTCATTGTGCATTTCTATTAAACATATACATGAAGTAATTTGATTTCTTCATGTGCAATTTCAACATTTCCACACGTTTCAAACATCACACAGCTGAAAGTTTTTTTTTTCTAATTATTGAACAATTTCTTTTTGAATTTAATTTTTGCAAATATACTTCTAAGATGATTTGCCATATCGTTTTGCCGAAATAGTATTTGGAAATTTAAATTTTGCGAAACAACTACAAATATTTGATAGAAGATCGATGGTTTTACATCTATTTCTTCTAAAATATATCTGTATAATTGCAAATCACAATTTTTATGTCAAGATTTCGTCACATAATTTCACAAATGTTTTCCTATTACACGTCGCGTTTCGTAATTCGAGAATTTCGTTGCGAGTAATAAAAACCAACCTTGAAAAATGTTGCGTACTTTTTTTAAAAACCCGTAAGCTCTCTCTTCAATTTGACGACTTACTCGGTTTACTCGGTTTAAGAGGAAAGCTCGCGCAGTAATTAATCTTCGTTGTTCTTTGCGCACCTTTTGTACATTTGGCAAAGTATTTGTCCTCCCGACATGTTTGTGGAGGTCCCGAGGAGGGGACGACGATTTCACAGGTCATTGTGGTGACTATCCTCGGGTCGGTCACTGATCCACACCGGTGATTCCGACGAGGTATAAAAGTTTATACCGTTACGAAAGAGCGCGCGCGTCTCATGTGCCACACGTTCGCGCACGGTCTATGTGCGCGCCTTTGTGCCGGACCGGAAAAGTGCTCATAAAAGCGGAAGTTTGCTCGCGCGGGGAAAGAGCCATCACCCCCCTTCCCCATCCCCAAGTTTTTATTTCCCGAGAACCCTTTTTTTCCAATCCTCTTCAGGACTGGAAAATTCACGCTTCGCTTAAGTTAGTAATTGCTTGCTCGAAGATAACGTTAGCTTCGCTTGTCTTTTTTAGAAAAATGCGTGCGCGTTACAAAAAAAAAAAAAAAAAAAAGAAATTCTTGAACAAACATCCTGATCCCCGAAGAAAAAAACGTTGCTATTGTACGCGCGAGAGTTATCTCGGCGTGAAACTATGACGAACAGGATGCCACCTGTGGACATTTGTACCTTTCGGACTCGCATTTCTATTGCACAGGTGTTTATAGAATGTAAAGCACCTATGAAAAGAGAGAAGGAGAGTCATCCTTGAAACTTCTCTTGAAAAAAAAAAAAAAAATATATATCTAAGACACTTACAAAGGAAAAAGGCCATTCTCGAAAATACTTTCAGAAAAAAATATGTTCACTTTTTACATTAGAATAACAAGATCCTTGATAAAAAAGATAAATATCTTTAACAAAAAGATAAATAAATAGCAGACATGAAAGGCGACTGTAGATGTGCATTCCCCTTCTTTCGACGATAAAATCATCAAAATCTTTGATGACCACGTCATCGTTCCAATGATTCGATGGCATAATCACCAGCGGAATTAATTACCTCACCAGTTCTTTTATCTACGAAGAATCGTTGGAAATTTCGTAAGTTTCTTGTCACAACTTATACACACATTGAAACAACTTATATTGTAATTATATATGGTTTAATATGAGAAATCAACAACAATTGTAGCAATGTAACAATTAGTGTACAGTAATTAGTGATTATCATTATGTTTTCATTAAAATGCATCAAACACGTGAGTGTTGGTTCGATAAAAGTTTGGTAAAGTTTGTTCCATGGTGCCACATTCGTTTAATTATGTAACGCCTGGAAAGTTCCATTCCTTTCAGGCCAAATTTCAGTCAGAAGTGAGACGCGCGCTGTTCGCGTTCTGCATAGTCGTTCGAAGCGAGCGATTTAGTCGTAAAACTGGAAAAAATTGGCAGATTTTCACATTTGGGAACAGGAAGAAGTCGCGCGGAGTCAAATCCGGAGAACAGAATGGACGTGGAATTAATTGGGAGCTTAATTCGTGTAATTCCGCCTTTTTTTTCTGGCATTTTTTGCCGCTTTTTCAGCGCGTCACTTCTAACTGAAATTTGGTCTAAAAGAGTTTGAGGAGAACTTTCCAGGCGTCATGTTAATTAAATAAATAAATTTTAGCATCGTCTCGTCAGAAATTTGCCAAACCAAATGTGTGCGAAAAATACCTTGCCAAAAATTTAAGGTATTGAAAAATTTCTTTTTTTTTTTTTTTCACTCGATTCACTTTTACTTTTAACCACATCGAATCGTTCCACTTTTCACGAGCGTCTTGCGAGAAGTTCGTTGCACGGAAACAATATCGACCAGCGCGGCGGCGGCTCGCGATTAATACTGCATCGCACGCAATCAGAATCTTTTCATCGTCACGTATACACACACACACACACACACACACACACACGTCGCATATACATCCGCGCGCGGAAGACAGAGAAGTGGCGAAATTTAGCAGAAATGTTTTTCAACAATTATAAATTCGAAATTCGATGCGAATAATCACAAGTCGAATCTCGCGCGTTGAGAAAAATTTTCTCTGTCACGTGATCCGTGGTATTGAACTCACTCGTGGGAGATTTCAATAGATTCAGCATTCTTGTTATCGCCGCGTCGTCCGCTCGCGAAGGTTCTGTGCGGAACACACAATGCAAAGATAATAGAAACCGTCAAATTTCGTCTTATATAAATAAAAGAAAGGTGTCGTACACAATCGATGATTTGTCAGAAATAATCGAAGTTCGAATTTACAACTTTCGAACTTTTCAAACGTTGTTCTCGCACATTTGTTGAATTTTGGTAAGTGTATAATTTTGTTATACGATCTGTAATTTTTTTTTTTTAATTCCAAACTTTGATTTCGTTCGCCGACCGAATATACACGTGCGCATTGGCTCGCAAAGTTTTGTTTTGTTTTTTTTTTTTTCTGTGTTTTTTTACCCGCTACTGTCTCCTCTCGATACACACATTGACGTTTTTCCGTTCCACAATTGTCTGCTGTTGATTTTTACTTTATTACAAACGAGATAATTCGTCATTACACAATACATCCGTTGCCAGAAAAAAAAAAATTGTCTGACTGGGAGATCGAAATACCTTACGGACAAGCAAGTGTTATCGAACGTGCGAGAAAAAAATCTTTTCTAATCGCGCACTAAATCCGAGTCGGTAGATAATCCACCTCGTAGAGTGCTGCATTTTTTTTTATCTTCAGATATCTGCTCTTGTAAATTTCCATCTCCCAGATCTTTTTTTTTTTTACAATTCTTGTAATTTCAAAAATTTACGAAAGTTTCAGATCTTTAAAAAATTGTCGCGTTTTAAAACTCCTTCCCGCGTAAAAATTCTCGATCGATGATCTTCTCTTCGCCGCGGAGCACTTTTAGATGAGTCACACGGACCGCAAGGCTTCGGACTCCCGTTCGTATATATATATATATATCTATAACGCGAATCGACTCTGTATACACACAGATCGCCATATCTCGATCCTCGGCGAATTGTCTCTCTTCAATCGCGGGGATTCAATCCGCGTTTCGGATCTTGATTTGGCCGGGAGAGCAATCTCTTTGGTTCAAGTTTTTAAATATATTTTTTTTTACGGAATCTCGCGCGAGCGCGCGGGGGGAAAAACGCGCTCTCGGATTTTTTTCGCATCTCTCTCTCTCGGTCGGGATTCGCGCAGCTCAACGACGCTCTTACCACACAACGATGGCGACCGCCACGGCTTTGAGGAAGTAGGGGGGCCTTTGACTCACCTGCTACGACGTGTCGCGCCCGCATTTTCCGGATATTCTCTTCTGTTTCTTCTCTCTCTCTCTCTCTCTCTCTCTTTTTCTTTCACGCACTTGACATCCTTGCCGTTAAATCCTCCGCCTCGCCTAAAGACCACCACCTCTCGCTCGCGCGACTAACTTTTTGTTCCGAGATGTTTTCTTAAATTTTTTTTTCTCTTCTTTTCTCCCCCTTCTGTTCTCCAATCGCACCCACGCGCGCACACCAACTCTCTCTCCGATCGACTGCGAGCGATCGCCGAAACGAGACTGCGAGACCGCACCGCCGCCGCCGCCGCCGTTGTGCGCTGCGAAGACGGCCGCCGCCTCATCGGGTTCCCCTCCTTCGGGTCGACCCCACTACCAACGTTGCTGTGCGAACTACCTGATGACGGACAGTTACCTGGTCTCGTCGTCGTCTGTTGTTTACCTGCGCGCCAGGTACGAAAGTCAGAAACAAGGAGGCGAAGGAAAGAGCGCACATTTCTCGATCTTTACTCAACTGTTATCTCAAACGGATAGACATGTGACACGGACACCTCGCGCTAATGAAACGCGGGGAATTTGTGCGAAAAGCTGTTTGGCACATTTGTTTTTATTTCTTATCTCTGACTTTGTTTGAAACGAATAAATAATGTGGAAATATAAAAAAAATAATACGGGAACATGTGCGGGAAAATATAAATTTTATTTTCGATTTTAGAAACGCTCGCGGTCATCTAACGTCGTTCATCTTTAATTAACTTAATTAGGGACAAATAATTAATTAATTCATCATTATGGAATAACCAAATCTACTATTAGCAACCCTCCAATGATTGGCGTTTAAAAAAAAAACTTGTCAATTTGTTTCTCAAGAGCCAATTGAAAGACTCTCTAAAATAAAATGTTGAAAATTTATCAAATTAGCTAACGTCGAAAATGTTAACAAAAAAAAAATCAATAAATTTTTCAAGTTCCAATCACCGAGGGTGATTGCCGCAATTGCGCGTGTACGTTATCGATTACCGTGCAAAGACGAAATTTTGCATATTGCGAATTTCGAATCGTCCGAACAATTGAAACTTCAATCGAATAACGCCTGCCGCAGCATGCGCTCGTTCATTGAGGGATTTTGACAGCTGCGACAACTGTCACGCGCAGCAAAACCGCAGTGGTTTTTGGGCAACGTCTAAAACAAGTGAATAACACATGCAAACGTATTTGGTACGTAATTATTATTATTATTTTTTTTTTTCAAAGTGTGTGTGTGTGTTTACAAAATTATGATTTGCTTATCGTCTAGCCAGTGAACAAATAACATCAGTGAAGTAACGAGCGATAACAAAACGTGACGAAATATGACGAACAAGCCTCTCCCGCCTGACGAAGTCGCTTTGCCGCTAATTTTTATATCGCGTTTCCAACTCGCGATACATAGATGGCGCCGCGTGCTGCTTGCCGCGTTGGTGTCATAGTGACAGTCGATCGAAGACATCGAGAAGCGATTGCAATTCTCGAGATATATCAACTATTACGTCGGCACACGTTGTTGCGCGTTTCCGACTAAAACGAGCGAATGGGATGCGTCGGAAGTGTGTGTGTTTTTAATAAAAACGTAAACGCGACAATAAACAATAATAACAATGTCAAACTGACATAATACGAGTCGAATCGGCTATTTAATAATAATAATACAATGTGCCGTCTTTAAACGCATGCGTTGAAAAATTGCGGAATAGAAAAACACCGCCGCTGCTCGGGCACAGGGTGAGTGAAAGTGTGCGCGTAACACGTTGAAACACAGCGTCGCCGTCGCTGCTCTGCGCGTCGTCGCTTTGAATCAACGGCATTTATTATACAGACGATATACATTTAACGAATCTGGCAAAAGTGAGGTTAGGGGTGTATTCGCGCAGCATTCTGTCACCCTCTCCTCCCCCCTCCCTTTCCCGTCCGTTCTGTCTGATATCAATTTCCGGCACACGCAAGGCACGCATATATATATATATATATTGTTTTATTTCCGCGCTTCTGTGTCTGCGGGCACGCAGCGTTTTTTTGGTTTCGAGTGTTTGTTCACCGAGTTCGGCCAGGTGTCATTTTTTTTTTTTTCACGCGTCCATTTGTATTCGCCGAGCGCGCACACTTTCCAAAGGTGTGACTCATAACCCGACGAAGGGATATTAGAAAGGCTGGAAATGACGTTCCGCAAATCTCGCTGATTTATCAGGGAGTCGCATTATTGACTGATCAGGTGACTCTGTGTGTATGTGTGTTTACGAAAGGTGGGACAGAGGATAAGAACCTACAGTAGTTTTGATTTCGTTGTTGATTTTTTATAAGCGCGAATATGTGTGCCGTGCTAATTAGTTGATTGGAAGTCTCGTGAGCTAACTATGTGAGATAACTCGGAAACACCTTTCGTTAAGAAATTTGTAGAAATCTGTTCTCCGGCAAAACATGCAGTCATGTTTCTTTATTTCCTCTCCCCCCCCCTCCTCATGATAATAATACAATCAATCTTTCCCTTAGAATGATGGAGGAGCTGTTGAGTCAAGGCGCCTCACCGTCCAGCGATGGCAACTTCTCAGCAGGCGGCGACGGCGACCTCACCTCGACCTCCACCATAGTGAGCCTGGACGAGAGGATATTGGACATCACATCGAGACATTCGTTGAGCGTTCTCCGAACACCGCCGACCAAAAAAGCCAAGCGAGTTCGATTCTTTCGCAACGGTGACAAATATTACACCGGCGTGGTGATGGCAGTCACGCCGGAGAGATACCGCAGCTTTGACAGTCTCGCGTCCGATCTGACGCGCGCCCTGGTGTCAAGCGTGACTTTGCCAAATGGCGTTCGAACGATCTACACCATGGACGGTCGCAAGGTGCAGAGCGTCAGCGATTTGGAGGACGGCAAGTGTTACGTGGTGTCTGGTCAGGGTGAGATTTTCAAAAAGGTCGAATACTCGGCGTCCAAGGTACGACGGGGAAGTTCTCTGTCCGGATTGCCACAGTCGCCAGCAGCTGGCGGTGGCAGCGGCAGCGGTGGTACTGGCAGGCAGACCAGCGCCATCCCGTTGTGCGTGAAAGCGCGCATCGTGACGCTGATCCGCCACGGTACCAAGCCGCGTAAAGTGGTCAGGCTGTTGTTGAACAAACGCAACGCGCCAAGTCTCGAGCACGCGATGGAAGCGATTACGGAAGCGGTGAAGCTCGACTCCGGGGCGGTGAGGAAGGTTTATACACTGTCGGGTCAGCAGGTCACGTCGCTCGAGCAATTCTTCGAGAACGACGACATATTCGTGGCATACGGTCCCGAAAAGTCTGTGCAGGAGGATTTTGAATTGGACTTCGAGGAGAGCAAATATGTGCAAAGTTTTCGACGATGTCCTTGGAGTTCTAAGCGACAGAGCGGCCCGATGCCGCGAATGCCGAGGAAATCCGGCAAGAAGACACTCACCACGCCGCAAATCAGAACTCCCAGCCCGTCGTCCTTAATACTGCCGCAACCTCTGAGGTTGCACTACACCGTAGGACCCGTGATCGGAGATGGGAATTTTGCCGTGGTTCGACAGTGCGTTCACAAGTGAGTATATTAGAAGCGAATGAAGAAAAGCATAAAATATCGAAGGTAATATATTCCTTGGAAAAGAAACATGATATTTAAAATAAAAACTAATATAATTTATGAAAAAAATTGCTTTCTTTACCAAAAACTACGTAAAATTGCAGATTCACTAGCGATGCGTACGCTATGAAGATCGTGGATAAACACAAGTGTCAAGGAAAGGAAACGATGTTGGCGAGCGAGGTGGCAATTCTGAGACAAGTTTGCCATCCGAACATAATAAGCTTGATTGCCGAACAAGAGACTGCCGATCAATTGTTTTTAGTTATGGAACTTGTCAAAGTGCGTTGTCTCGAAATTAAGTCTATCCACTTGGTATCCACACGTATCAAAAAAAAAAAAAAAAAGAACAAAAAAATCACAACGTCTGTTTTTCAGGGTGGCGACCTATTTGACGCAATTGCATCCGCGACCAAATTTTCCGAAGCTGAAGCTAGCGTGATGATTAGTCATCTAACTTCCGCACTGGCTTACTTGCACTCGCATCACATTGTGCATCGTGATGTCAAGCCGGAAAATCTTTTGGTTGAGATGGACGGCAGTCGCATCAGGTGCTTGAAACTGGGCGATTTTGGACTCGCTCAGGTCGTGCGCGAGCCCCTGTACACGGTCTGCGGCACGCCAACTTATGTGGCACCTGAAATTCTCGCCGAGACTGGATACGGTTTGAAGGTGTTGATTCAATTTTATTAAGATAAACGTGACTTTTATTTCTCTCTTTCACGTTTGCAAGAAATTAATTAATTTGTTTTTCTTTCAATTTAATATATTTTTAATCAATCTTATTTGTTTTTTTTTTTTTTAGATTGACGTGTGGGCAGCCGGAGTAATTCTTTACATTCTTCTATGCGGTTTTCCTCCCTTCGTGTCGTTAGAGAACGAGCAGGAGGAATTGTTCGAGCGTATATTGAGCGGCCAGTACGAGTTCACGTGGCCGTATTGGGAAAACATATCGGATTCAGCGAAGCAACTGATCTCGAACATGCTGCAGCCGCAGCCAGAACTGCGCTTCAGCGCCGAGGACGTTCTGGACCATCCATGGCTCGCGGTAACTGTCACTGACATAGAACGTTGTTATTGTTATCTCTAAAGTTAGAAAAAAAAAATCCACTCCTATCCCGCGTCCGCCACACCCGCATGGCTTAACCCGGCCTTCGATTTTTTTTTTTTTCCACACAATAATTTATTCAATTTCAATATCTGGCGATTTCGCCTACACACGTCACGTGTTTTTTTGCTGTCGCACTTGTTATTTAGAGCACGATATTTTCAGTTTTGTTTCCAACTTGTCGCACCACGCTATACGGAGAAGGTGGCACGAGTCTAGAAGTGTGTAACGTTCGGAATTTCGATAACGAATGTGCTATAATTTTTGTACAAATTATATATATATATATATATTTTATCATACATTTCTCTATGGTGTGCAAAATAAAATTTTTAACTTGGTTCTTTAAATATCGTTTCGAGAAGATTTTTCGTTTCGGCGAAATTTCCTTGGTTGCACGATCTAAGACGGGATTTCCGTGTTTTCTCGGGCACGAGCGTGGCAATGTTGCACAAGCGGAAATTCAATTTACGCTGTCGCAATCCTCTTTGCTTTTATCGGCCTTATTTTTCTCTCGATCTCACGAAACTCTAAGAAAGCTTCCGTAGTGGTTTGCTGTATCTGTAGCAGTGCTTTTTCTTTTCTTTTGCCCCGCCTCTGTATATCAGCAGAGCTTTCTAGGAGGCGAGCAGACAACCGCAGCAACAACCACCGACTCACCGGCGGAGCAATACTGGAATCAGCAGTGTAAGCCGATAAAGCTGGCCACTTTCGAATTCGACTTCAAGAAGCAGCGCGGTCAGCGGCAGAGCAACGACAACGCCAAGACGAGATCCGAGTGGAAGGACGCGCTCGATCCTCTCAATATTCGAAGAAAACCGGATAAGCAGGATCGCGACGAGACCGACTTCGCTAACGGCAATCACAGCGAGGAGACCAACGACTCGTCTGCGTTCTCCGATCATGTCGATTATGATTTGAAGGATATCAACAACCTCAGTCAATCGATGCACGATCTGATAGATAAGCTGAACGACAACCGAAGGCCTCGACGTCGTCTCATGTCGCGAAGCGCCGCCTCGTCGCGCAACAGCATCCCGGAGGACATGAACGCTAGCTGCTATCGCAGCAACTCGCCACTTCACTGCGACAAAGTCGTCAATAAGGCCGCCACGACTCCGAGGAATCATCGTGGCGATCAGAAGAACGGGAACTTGTCGAGGAAGTTAAATTGCAGCGACTCGAATGGCGACACGTTCAAGATACCGAATGAGATCGCGAGACGACAGATCAAGAGCGTTCGACAGAACTTCAGTGACAAGAATAGATTCGACAGATTCGACGACTTTCGCAATAGCAACGCGACCGTGTCGACGTCGAGCGACAGTCTGGTCGCCGACAGTTCGACCGGCAATGACATCGAGACGTCCGACAGCTTCGTCAACATTCAATTCGCGCAATTGACGCGCGGACAAAAGTCGAGCTCGACGCAGAGTATGGAGTCGACCGACAGCTTCGAGAACGTGAGCTTTCGGTATCGGAACAACTGTTTCGCGGATCGCACAACCGCGCAAATCTCTCCCAAGCTAGGGATCAATCAGGATCAGAAGAAATCCGCCACCAAGATACTGCAAACCGCCAATCCGGTCGCCGCGAAATCGAAATTGGACAATCAGTCATCCGAGAAGAGAAACTACAATAGCAATTCGAGGGAAACGAATAAGTGCGCGAAGAACGAACTGGTAAAATTGCGACACATCAATAAGAAAAATCAAGTCGATTCCAGAAACATTAAGAGCAACAAGAGATACAGCTGCTTTTCCGCGTACGCGGCGAAAAAATCGCCCGAGGAGATCGGCGGCGGCGGCAACGGCAACGGCAACAGCAACGACAAAATCGCGGCGCGAAAGTTCAGTTCGACGGACGAATTGCGCGACGAGGTGAGGCACACACCGTGTTCGACGAGGACAAAGCGATTTAGTTTGTATTACACGCCGCAACCGTTGAGGAAGACGTACGAGGGCGAGGCGAAGACGGGAAAGGTCGTGACGTCCAAGCCGATAAATAGCCGCGTTCAAAAGTTAGATGCGAACAGATCGAAGGACGGCGAGGAAAAGACCGATAACAGAACGGACAAGAGTCGGAGATCGGTGATGGACGCCTCGACGATCGCCAGCCGAAGCAAGTCCAACAAGCAGAGCGTTCACGCGAAACCGACGAACGCTGTTGTGAACAGGACCAAGTGATGACAGGTGAGAGTGCGCGGGTGACCGATTCGCGCTAGAACGAAATACACGGTTGCAAGGAACCAACGCGAGCAAGCGGATGAGATTTCGCGGTATGCGCCGGTTAACGATCCCGGTGAAACAAAGTCTCCTCGAAGACTAGTCTCTATCTATCTCTCTCTCTTTCTCTCTCTCAGTCCGATGTGCATGTCGAAGGAAGTTTCGCGTCGCTTTAGATATTTTATCGCATCTCTGTGAAACAGACAGTAACATTTTGGGAGAAAAAAAAAACAAAAACTATCGATTAAATATTTTAAAAAAAAAAAAAAAAAAAAAAACAGCATCGAAAATCATCAAATAGCGCAAAGTGGTGTAAAACTTTTTTAACGCATGTGCATTTTTCATAGAATGATTTTGTTATTGAGGATTAAATAGTTAAAAAAAAAAAAAAAAGAGACCAAAGACAGATATACATATATAATTGCGAGCGCGCGCGCGCGCACAAGAACTTGCGAGAGTTTTAAGAAGAATAACAAAGACCGGCTTTAAAAATACAATACCTGCAAAACGATTAGTATTAAAGATTGTAAAGAATATTAAGGAGGATCTGATCGAGCGATTGAAAAAAAAATTTGTCTGTTCTTAGACGCATTATTATCCGTAGCCGTAAGAATATCTATACATACATATAGTTAAGCTATTTAACGAGTTAATGTAAAAAAAACCGATGTAACCGGTCCTGCGCGTCGCGCGCTCAGGATCGGGGAAGGTGATTTGCGACAGCAGCAGCAACAGCAGCACTGGAACAAGCTTCAAAGTAAGAACAAAACATGCCAAATGCATTTAAGTAGGTTATTTTGTAACTTATGTCTATACATATACAATTATATAGAGTCTAGTTGTAGATAAAAAAAAAAAAAGCGCAAGTAGATGAAATATTCGATCAACTATTTTCCGTGATGAAAAAAAAAATGTTTCAACGGGACTCGTGTTAATATAGTAGTACATAATGGTTATTTTTTTTCTTTTTAGGCTAATGCTTGCTTGTATTTATTAATTGCGGAGAGATCTCGTTTTAAATTAAATGAAAAACAAATTTTGCGCGCGAGATAGGAACGTGCGATGTTATTTTATACATAGGCCGATATCTTCTTTTTGTTTGTTTGTTTTTCCGTGAAGACGCGAGTTGGTTACTGGCAAATGTAGCGATTGGTATTTTTAACGTGACAAGAGAGGAGCGCGATTTTGAGACGTCGGATAAAAGAGTAATAACAAACTTGCTCAAGATAGGGGAGGAGGGGAGGTGAGAAGAAGATAATATTTATTTTTATAAAAAAAATGGATCGCGGAATCGTGTACTAGCAATAAAAAAATGCGACGACTGAAAAAATTGACGAACAGAGATGCGCATGCGCTGCAATATTGAAAAAAAAAAAAGAAAAAAAAAAAAGACGACTGTTGTTGAAAAATTTATTTTTGTAAGCGGCCGCGCGTTCGGCAGAATTTTTGCGCGCCTTTCGTCGTCGCTTTTATTGTCTGTGATTGGTGGTTCTCTATTTCTCTATTTCTCTCTCTTTGGATCTTTCTTGCGAAAGTTCCAAAAGTAGGCACCAATGGCGAGCAATAATCGCAACGCGCTCGATTTCTGCTCGAATCGCGACCGAGGTGTTGCGGTAAAGCGAGCAGACGTAATATATTGACCGTTTTTTTTGTTGTTTTACTTTTTAACTTTTGCTTCGTAGTTTCACTCCTGCTGCGATAGAAAGAAAACATTATTAGATTTAGACACGTTTTGCTTTCGAACAGACGTGAAACGAATATATTCAAGATTTGGGAAAATACGCGTGAGGTCAGTCGCGTGTTTGTGCGTTCTTTGTGCGGATAATATCAATGTGTAGACGAATACAATTAAATCTTAACAAAAACGCGCGACATAATTTCTCAAAAAAAAAAAAAAAAAAAAAAAGAAAAAAAAAGTTTCTTCGATCAGCATCTCATCGAGTTACCTCACAACTGTTTCTCTCATTGTGCGCCCTTTCATCGTTGAAAGAAATGCTTCATCTACTGGCCGATTCCAGGTTCTTACATACTTTTTCGTTAAAGCTAAGTCGATTTCGATGACGTCCAATAAAAGTTTTGTCCTTTGGGAAAGAAAATTCTCGGGAAGGCTGAAACGCGGAAACTTAGTTTGTGCCAATTCCAGTTTGCGGAAGAAAAGAGAAAGAGATGATTCAAGAAAAAAAGCCTTCCTCTCTTTCGAATTGTCTAGCGATTGTATTTGCGAGGTATTTTAAATAATAATCAAATCCGACAAATCCGATTTATGTGTTTGTATATATATATATGTATATTAAAACAAAACAAAGCGACATTTTTCCGTGTGACCTTGCAGAGACATAGATTTTAAGAAACGTCGAAGTTTTGTAATGCAATCGTGTGATATCTTATCGACAAAAATCGTGTAAATAATTTGTAACTACTCGAGAAACGATAAAAAAGAAAAGAAAAGAAATAATGCGGTTGCTGTGATTCATTCGCTCGTCATTCGTTTCACTTTTCGTTCTGCTAATTTAATGATTTGATTGATTTTCTCTCTGATTCGCGAGATTCGTCTGATTGTCTCGGACAATCTTGCGAATTTAATTTTTAAACAAATTGATGCGTAAAACATGTGTTATTCGTTTCTTGTTCCCGTCCCGTTAGTTTGTCTTTAAATAAATAATGTGTGTATATCGTTAAAATTTAAGCATGTCGGTAAGCGCGGAATTATTTACAGGTAGGTAGTTCGTAAGTTTTTAAACGTGATTTGCACCAAATATTAAGGTGCGTCGTCTCCCTTTGAACCTATTTATACATATATATTATATTATATTATATATTATTCTATTATTATTATATATTACACACACACACACAAATGCGTATTATATACATATATAGATGTGGTATTCGCACAAAAGGACATGTCTTATATCGATATCACGCGACTTCATTCTCACTGTGTGTGACGAGTCCAGTTGCACGTGTGACGTTCGTTAACTTCGTTTGTGATTTGATTGCAAGAATGAAAAACCAAAAAGAAAGAACAAAACCGTGCAAAACAGTGTTTATACTAGTATTTTTTTGCGACACGCGCAGCAACGATGTATATGGTTTATCTTCCTAAAATTATGCAAATATGAGTAATAAAAAGTTCCAATAACTTTTAAAACTGTTTGTTTGTAAATGTTTTAACTCACACATACACACACATGCACACACACACACACACAAATATTAGATTAATTTATTTCAGTATAATTACGCAATAATGTTGTGATGTAAGGACACGAGTCATAAACATTGTACACAGACAGACCTCCGACATTTTTCAATATATTTGTATACGATAACGTTAATTAATTATACACGTATCGACGCACATCTCAGTTTGTTTAAAAATTTTTTCTGATTATTTACCAGATTCTATCGAGATAGATGTAATTAACGTGAATTAACTAAGAATTTTAAGGTCCGTACAGTTTAAAACCAATCGAAAATTTAACAGGTGGTACGAGCCAATGCGCTGGATGTTGTGCAGAATAAATATATATATTATATATATAATTTATATACATAATAATAATTTATATATATAATTTATATATTTATTTATATAATTTATTATATATATATATACTTTATAAATATATATTATATATTTATATAATAATAAATATATACTATATATATAATTTATATAATTTATATGTATATTATTTATTATATATACATAATTTATATTTTTAAAAATATAAATATATATTTTCATATATTTTTATATTCCGCGCAACATCCAGCGCATCGGCTCGTATCACCTGTTAAATTTTCGGTTATTAGCAATTACGTGAATTTCTTCTTGCTTACGTTACAGGGGCGTGGTCTGTGTATAAATTTTTATATTTATGCAATTGTACAATTAGTTGTATCAGAGTTCGGCGTTTGTGCAATGCTCGACGGCACTAAAGTTACTACTTAATTAATATATTCCAATTATTCGCGAGATTATCAATGACAAATATGCGTATCATCATTATCATCATCAGCATCATCATCATTATCATAAATGCACTCGCAAATATTTAATGTACTGCCGCTCTCCGAAGCTTATTATATTTATATATCGAAACAAAAAAATATAATTATATGAAATTTCACACTTCCACACTTTTCGGATCTAAACATGTCATTTTGTATATCCTCCATTTCCGCACTCATTTTTCCATCTGTTTTACGTAATATTATAAATTTTGATTATATACAGTTTTGTTTTAATTAATTTATTTCGCTATGTAAATTTTCGTGCGCGAACGTAACGCAAATAATAAAATTAAAAATTACAAATCTCTCGATGCGAGATAGATCGAGGACGCGTTTGCGCATGCGCAAACCTTCTCCGCCCGTCGTTGGCGCGCGTGGCGCGTACGTCAGTGCGGTTTGAGCATTGCGCGGAATCGTGAGGACGTCGCGGTGCGTCGCGACGCGCGTCTAGCATCGGGTCCGTCGTGGCCACGACGGCGAGGGTGGCCGTGGTTCCGCGTTTCCCCTCCACCCACTTTATTCGTCGCCTCGCGTATATCGGAGAGTGCGCGCGCGGCGCAGTCGGCGCTCAACGCTCGTCGTCATTGGTTCGAACTGTGTGGCGCGCGATTCCGTCCCCCCCGCAGTCGCGTTACATCGAATCGGGAGCGCGAATCGTTCACTTCGCGACATATCTGTCTCAAAAGTGTTTGTGTATGTGTATGTTTTTTCTTTTATGTGACCATGATACATATCAACGACGACGTGAGATTCGCGTAGGACACGCGTTAGTCACGGCGCCACGCTGGGATCGGGTGAGTCTCATTTGAAATCTGGATATTTCGATATAAAGTTGTTATACGATAGTGAGATTGTGTGGCGGCATAAAGATTTTGAAAGAAATATGTTTAGTTATCGTCGAATCGAAGAGAAAAATCGCGTAAAATTCCGCAAACTTGATGGGTTCGAGATAGAAAGTCACGTGATCGCGTCCAGTTCGATTCTGGATTTTTCTTCACGCGCGGCTAACATCATTCTGTTGAGCAAATCTCAGCATCTCAGATTATCGCAATGATAAATAATAATTTTTTAAATAAAAAGATTATATAATAAAATTGCGCTTTGACATTTTCTGAAGTAATCAATTTTTAGTTAATTACACGAATAAAATATTTGTTTTTTTTTTTTTTTAATTGATGACGCGGAGAGAAATTGTTCTTTCGTTAGATTTATATTGACCATGTTGATTGCTCGTTTCGGCATTACGCCATTGTTTTCGAACAAGAAAACTACTACCTACATCGATTACGTCGTCATTTTACGTCGTGCGCGAAAATGGCAATTTTTCAAGCTCAAATATTTAACTCTCCGCTCTGTACCGCGCACGTATACTGTGTGTGTTTTTTTACATTTAAACCGAGTTTACCCTCGCGGACGGTAACACGTTATAACGTAATAATCATAACCGGGGAGAATATCATGCGAGGGCGCCAAATTAGATGTCGTATTATCTGGTTTTTTTCGTGCGAAATTTACGGTTACGAAAAAATATCGATTCGTTATACTCCCGCATTTGTTTTTTTATTGCGAGAGAGAGAGAGA
>QVNW01001464.1:0-34018 GCA_014825475.1 Pseudomyrmex flavicornis | reverse complement strand
AAAAACCATTTTGCTCTAACTTTTACCGTTCGCGAGATATTCAATTTGTTAACTTTCACTCTTTGTCATAAATCGCAGAGTAGCCGATTTAGCTCAAATGTTGAACGGAGGCAAATGTTACTCGGAAAATTGAAACGCACGTTGTAGTATTTCCGGTGTTGCGTCCCGTTCCGCGAAAATGGGAAAATCGCAAATCACCAATATCTTTGTTGCTCCGCTGATTTGTCACACGTTACCGTGACGCGCATTCCGTGTAACGCGAAAGCGTGAGAAGACGATCTAACGCGCGCGCGATATTTATGGTTTCGCCGCGTCGGTTCAAATGGACGTTAATTTGATTGCGAGTCGGCGTGAGAGATTAAGTTACCCCAGCGCAGAACTACATTTCGTTTGCCGCTGTTCGATAAAAACCCCGTGAAGCCCCGTGCGACGCGGCGCGCGCGCGCGCGAGTGGAAAAAAGTACGCTAGTGTCAGACGAGAGGAGCTGCATCGAAAAATATGTCGTCTGTTTCTAATAAACACTGGCAATATAATTACGCGCGCGCGCGTGATCTCACATTTTGTAATTTGTAATATATTTAGTTCTATAAATAAGGACACGAGTTTTGTAAATATTTATTTTTTATAAATACGCAATTTAAGTAAAATCTTAATTATTGTACATATATAAATGCCTTATAGTTAAATCCATGAAAACTCAATTAAATAAACTGGTTTTGAAAGTAAAAAATTTTCGCTCTTAGAGACTAAACTTTAATAATAAAAATTTGCTTTGGTTTTATGTATATTTTTTAACTTAGAAAATATATAAATTTGTTACATCTTGTCTTAGACTTACCGATTGCACAGAACTCACGCCACGCGCTTATTGCTTTTTGATGTGATCTTTATTTTAGTTTACGGCGCGTTTACGCAAAATATGTTTCACGGTGAATATAATCACTTCGATCGGAACGACCGGTTGCGATCGATGCGGTGTAGAATTAATTTCCTGATGGTTTCGCTTTACGTTATTATACGGATTACATAATCTATCTGTTGTGAAACACATTCGGTGGCTTTGATCCGTCGAAAATCGCGCGCGCACGTTGGAGATATTCGCCGATCTAAAATTACACTGCGCGCCCGCTCTTATCGCGCAGATCAAATTGATTTTCGGCCTTTCCAACTACCCGGGCGTTAGGGGATATTCGCTCAAACGTCAAAGTTGAAGCTAATGAAAAGCACGATATATAACCGGCCGTTAATTAAATTCATCGAATAATACGCGCGTGTTCCTCCACGTTACTTTTGTTAAATTAAGCACGTGTTTAATTGCTAATAATATGTAATTGATTCGCTCCTTTGATGTGCCAAGAAGAGAACTCGATATGGTCGGCTTTCATTATCGGTGCGTATTGACAATAGACGCACGTACGCACACACTTACCTACCACATTTTTGCATTATATATTTACAGAGATTTAACACGCGCACGCGTCCCTTAGAAAGTAGAGAATTAATTTCCCGATCGCCACGGCGCGGCGGCGCACATGACGGCGGTTCCATTAGCCTTCATTACAGAATCCATTTATCATAGGCTTCGATCTCGCTCCCGATACCTTTCTCCGTTCGTAATAGGGGAGGCTTTCGCGCCGCGATCACGCCGCGTGATCTTCTCCTCTTCGGCTCTGCAAACCGGAATATTTCTCTCTTTCGTTTCGCGGCGAGAAATAGAGGTAGAGAAAACGATTTGCCGTACACTCACGCCAAGTTAATTAAGCCCGCGAGTCGGAACGCGAGCGTTCATTAAGTGTATCGCTCGCGTGCACCAAGCTGATATATTTCCACTGTTAAATTAAACACAGCCACTCTAAATATTATATTTAATTATTGTTTTGCGAACGAGAGGCGCGCGAGAGAAATGCGCGCATTGGACCTGTTGGAATTGTACGATAGCCGTCGGAATTAACACCCCCCGCGATTATTCCCATTGGCGTGATGATTACGTAAGTGAACAAATTACAAATTACACGATTGAGAAGAAGAAACGGATATCTACCTCGGATTATATAGACGGGTCAAAATTAATTGCTTATTGATACGCAGAGGAAGCCATAAATAACGTTTCTGAATTATTTATGGATGTCCTACTTACAAAAGGAATAAGTCATCATTCATCCTATCTGTCTGACAATTCGGTTCAATCTGGTCTGCGACATTTAGATAACAATCGATATCGATTTGACGTTTCCGACAAAAGCCGATCTGACAAATCAACGTCGTCGTCCCTCTTATTGGCCGCGCCTGCAATTAATTCGACGACAACGTCGTCGTCGCCGTCGTCGTCGTCGTTTCTGGCACAGCTCCCGGGAAACGTCGTACCCCAAATCAAGCCTGTCGCGCGCCAAGCCCGTCATCATCTTTGATGAACCGCAAGCCGGGGAGCTTGCGACGACAAAATCGCTCGACGTTCGATCTAACCGCAAACTGAATTAATCTACGCTCCGTTGCCGCGCGTACCTCGCGAGCCACCGTGAATCCGAGAGGGTGGCGGAGACGTTTAGACGTCATCGGAAGTCCTCCGTTGGCTCCACTCGAACGCCCCGCGGCATACGCATCGAACAAGGAGCACCGCTCAATGTAATAGCCGCCCGGACCCCTATCCTATCGAACAATGGCCGCTGACAAGAAGATCCGGTCGTTGCTAACAGCACGAATTATCCAAGCAAATAACGATTCCGAGATAGGTTCGGTAAATTGCGAGAATTGACGGGGTCGATGGAGAGAAAGAGCAACCGCATGCGGCGTACGAAAACAATTTGCGATCTGGAATATTCAAACTGTTCAGCGAGTAAGTGAAAAAGACGAGAATTGCGCACAATTTTCTTTGCGAAATGTGAAAAATAACTTATTATTTTTACATGTAAATATAAATATTTATATACATGTGTTTACACTTAAAAAGTTTGCGGTTTCTCTCGCGTTGCTCTTACACGCGTGTTTTTTCCTTATGATCTTATAAATTTGACTGTATTTTACTTGTGGTAACCGTGCGCGAAATCATCATCTCTTCCGCGTTCGCTTCACCGATACTTGCGGGGAAGTTGAGCCTCTGTATATATCCCAGGGCAGACTCCGTCTCGAGCACTTCTTTCGGAAAAAACGAAGATCAGCTTAAAGAAGTTGTATAGAGAACACCCTAGACGTGTGCGCGCGCGCCGTCGAATTCCGCTTGCTCGTATCTCAAAATACAGAATACCGTATTTCTCTTATATAGCGCGCGCTGCCATAAATCAGACGTAGCATAAAATATGCGTCTTCGGGCGAAGACAACGGCCGGCAGAAACGACCAATAATGAAGAAACATGGTCGGTTTAGTCGCGTACTCAATATTCAGCAAAGAGTAAATCTTTGTTTAGCTCTTGATCTCCGTCTTAAACACCGGAAAGCATCTCTGACTGTATTGGCACTGTTGTACAGATCGCAAATCTACAAGTGAACGTACGTAAACGATTGATGATTTATTTCTTATATAATTTATTTATTAACAATGTGTAATTTTCGTTAAAGAAATTCTCGAATCTAGCCAGCGTACATATGACAGTTGTGAAATTGTATCTTGAGACCTATATAAAAATCTTTTAAAAATTAAATACGTGAAAGTTAAAGACATAAAAATGATTAACCTTGTCAAGTCTCACAGTAAAGACGCGTTTTCGAGGATTAAACTTAACGATACAGGAACAAACGCAATGTATCAATTCTTTTTTCATTCGAGCGAAACGAACCAAATTCTAAGAAAAAGAAACTTGTTCTGTTTTGTTATAAATTAGATTGAGAGTTGCAACTTGTCGAGTGCTTCGATTTTGCTGGACACTTGGAATTTTCGCTTTTCTTTTATTCGATTATGGTTAAGAAGAGTTCGGGGCGAAAAAGAAGAAAAAAGAGTTTATTCACGAGCGGGACTTCCGTTCACGGATCCAACTGGAAAATGTAATAACCGCCTGACTTGCGAAACGGCATGCGGCAATGCCTTCTATTTTATCGAGCACTGGCGAGAATGAGGTTCACACGACCTTCGGTCAAACTTACTATCGAGTTACTGTCGTTTTTCGGATTTCTTGTTTCTTCCGACTTACGAAAGAAATAGAGAGAAAAAGGTTGAGACATGACGAATCAATTTTCACAATATAATGGAATATATTTACTTTCCTTCCAAAATTTCTTCTTGCACTATATTAATTCATAGAAATTTAGCACTTATGCAATTGTTATTGTTAAAAAAATAAATTATGCAAAAATTGACAACTGTATTCTAGTTAAACAACGTGTCATATAAGAGGGCAAGAAATGTCTTTTGTGAATTTTTGACGTGCAATTCAAGTTTCGCAATAAAGTTTCCTCGTTGATTCTTTTCACAATTTTCGGTTACGTAAAAATTACAAGCAATCTTGCCGAAAAGAGAATTAACTTAATTGTTCGATAATTGTCAAAAGAACCGGTATGCAACGTCGAAGACATTGTTAACGAACAGCTTCTGAAACTGTTACTTTCCTGGTAAAAGCAAAGTTTGCTGAAAGCCGCTTAATAAAGAATCCCTTCATTGACACAGGCTTAATAAGCGAAACGTAGAAGAAACGTCGAGTTTAAAAATTGAGAAAGAGAGAGAAAATTAATACATTTCTCGTAAGCATATTACAACATCTTCACTAACGTTTGCATCTTACATAAGGGAAATATTCTATTTATGCAAAAAAAGAAGTAACAAATAAAATTTACAAATAAACTTCTTAACCATATTACACAAAATTGTATCAACATTTACATAAAGAAATAATAATATCATGTAAATGAAAAGTAATTTGTCTTCGCGGTTTTAATAATTAAACAAATTGGTTTCGAACTTCTTTGCGTGACTGTTTCAAACTCTGGAGAGAATATTCATACGAATCTCATTAAAAGAAATAATGAAGTTCTTTAGATATCGTATTATCAAGACTTAAAAGGACTTTGCTGTGAGATGGACTTCGATTTGGACTTTCTCTTGCTCGATCGTTTCAGATCTCTGATTATTTTCTTCACAAAAACAGAGAAAAAATATTTTCCTACGATAAATTTTGTAATTACCAGAAAAAATTATACGTGTTATAAAAATATATGTAAGAAACTATATATATAAAAGAAAAAATATATAATAAAAAACATAATCTCGCGATATAATTCTCATTAAAAGACTGTATATATACTTTCTCTCTCTCTCTCTCACTATAGTCATTACGAAAATTGTGCAACAAGATGCACACACAGCCACAATCTTTTCATTTGATTGAAGGTTTTAGATTGCTACATGATGGTGCTTTTCACTACATACAGAGGAATAGGTCGGTATTTGTCGGGGCAAATCGAAATCGTTTCCCTTTGACGCGTCGACAGGGTTACACGCAATTTTGTTACGTTCGTTGCTGCGCGCGCGTCTCGTATCTTTTCGTGCAATTTTGCGTCGTCGTTTTCGTTTTAACACTTGAATTCGTTTCAAACTCGTTTTCGTTTGGTCGTCGCAATGTTTCGCAATGCGTATATCGCAGAAGAAGATCCGGGCGGTGAATTTCGTGTATCGCGGTCTTTTTTTTTTTTTTTTCCACTACCGCGTGTACGTGATTTCTAATTTTTTACTTATTTATCATTTGTACTCTGTATTTTTTTATCCTCTACACTAAATAATTACAACGTGAAGTTACAAGTTAAATAAAACACGTAAATTCCATCTCGTTCAATGCAAATACAAATTCTATCTTCTCTCACGCAAAAAAAAAAAAAAGACATTCCATCCAGATTACAATTTCAAAGACTTTTAGGAGCCGCACCGGTATAATTACGCGCGTAAAACATAAGATTTCTTTTAATAATCCGAGGCTTTTATCTACGTTACTAACGTAATAATCACCGACCGCACGATATAACCACAAAGATAGTTTATTTTACTTTCAACGCGCGCCAGACAAACACACTGGCAAACAACTAACTACTAAAACTTTACAATCTTTGAGCGGGAGAACTACGGTAGTTCGATTCCTTCTTTGTGATAGGCGCCTCAAAGCGCGTTGCGGTAACAACGACTCGGGCGGCGGTTCTCTAGGTCGGAAATGAAAATGGATTCAGTTAATCCGATTGAAGGTCCGCGGAAACCGCTGGTTTGCGTGTTTTAACTGTTGTCGAAAATTTGCAACTACTCACTCGCGGGAAAAACCGCGGAACGCGGAATCAGACCTCGTGTAACCTCTTCGTGTGTATGTGTGTGTGTGTGTCTTTTAAACGACGATTATATTTCGGTTCGATGATTACATTGCGTTTAAACGCTTTTAATATAATAAATATCGGACATATCATTGTCGAAAACAATTAATATTCTAAAACAAATATTCAAAAGAATAAAAAAAAATATTACTTTACTTTTGATCTCTTTTTTTTATTAGTATGTGTGTGTAAACGTTTCGCGCGCGTTCGATCAAAATTGAATGAAAATTTGTTGGAAATAACAAATTTTTGCGTGCGTGCGTGCGTTCAATTACACATATTTCCTTTGTGCGGGAAAATTAACTGCAAAACATAACATAAAATTAATATTTAATATAAAATTAATATTTTATGTGCGGTAACGCAATATTGTGTGCTTGCCTTTCAAACTACCATTTTATTTAATTCACTTATTTGAAATTTAATTGAATTTACGATCCGGTTTTCTTCGTATCGGTTGAAATATTTTGATATTAAATTGTATTGGGCACATACGACGGCACACACAGTAATATCGTCCACTTCAATTTTTGCGCGAAAGGCAGATAAAAATTCCTAGAGCGTTCTATTCACTACATTTAGTAGTAGACTCGTGTCGTACAGGCACGTTGTATAGAACGCGATGTGCATCGAACTCTCTCGTTTTGCCCGCGATCTCGTATTCCGAAATCCTCGTAAACGCGGCATCAGGAGGGGGAGTTGATTTTCCTAGGATCTGCACATTCCAAAAACGCGCAGCAATCCGCGAAAGATATTGAATGCGAACTATTTGCGAGAATGGTGGCCGGTGGCACGCAGCTTCTATCGTTCGCAATAGTTCGTAGCTTGTTAACCTTGCAGATAGGACAATGGTCGCGCGAGTTTATGGCGACCCTCCTCCTCGAAATGTTTCCGCAACGCCTCTGGGACTCGTCCAACCGGGAGAAGTTTATTCGATGGATGTCCGTTTCCCGGTGTATGTGCCACATGCTGGACAGATTTCGCATGTTTAATGCAGCGAATTTCGGCCGACTTCCCGCAGATTATTCACGGAATCTGATCGGTACACGAAAAGGTCCTGTGTAACGTAACTCGCTATTTTGCGCGGCGCGTCGCGTGACTCGCCGTAACTTGTCGCCGACACTCTAATTACCGACGTTACTTTGGGATGCGACAAGTTTGTCGGGCGTGTTAATCGCTCGTCTCTCTCTCTTACTCTCTCTCTCTCTCTCTCTCTCTCTCTCTCGGCCGGAGCATTCCTGAATGTCGCTAAAATTTTCATAATCTTTTTAGCACGAGCGTCGACTTTAGTCGACGGCCGACAAGTGTTCCCTCGCAGCCGCGTCGACTTTATACTTTCAGTTTTATAAGATCTTGCTAACAATTACTATTTCAGCGTTTATCTCGACTTTTACTTGTATTCTCTTCGTGTCTGCTCGTTGTTATTTCACACAAAACATATTCGGAGGACACGTATTGCACGAAAATGTCCGTGATTTTCAATGCATAATAATAGCAATGATACATAAAGTGGTTATTCGGTAGCACCAATGAACTCTCTCCAACATACCGGAATGTATCGCTACTGGTAAATTCCGTGATATGTATCATCACAGATGAAATCGCAATGTATTATCGCGTTGGTTTAGATCGAGCAAATAAACACACATATAAATATATATATACATTTGCTCAACATTAATCGACGGAGTTGATTTTCCATCGCTATTTGTAGACGTTTACTGCTTGCAACGTAATAAAAAAAAAATATATAGGGAAGAAGATCGTTTTGTTTGACCACGTAAATTAATTCACGGTGAATCAATTGCCGGAGCGCGAGTGAATAAATTTTCACACACGATTATTGCCCGCCGTGAATCTCGTTTGAATTCCGCCGCGATATTATCCGCAGTATTTCTATCGTGATCAGCACCAAATTAGAACGATTCAGTTTGGCGGAAGATTTAGGATAGCACAGCCGACAGTAATTACACACCGAAATCGAACACCGCGCGCGTTTCATACGCCGAGGCTATTTTCGATGCGTGGCGAGATAGAAAATGATCGTCTAATTGGCGCCGCGGTACCACCGGCGATCTGACACGATATACTAGGATAACGATAAACCAATCGATAACGACTATTCGCCCCTTCCCTCTCCCCCCCCCACCCGTAGTCACGATCCGAATACACGCAATTTGCCTCGTCCATCTGAGTCAGCTAATTACGCATTCGTTGAGCTTGTACTGACGTCGTCGTTGACGAACGAGAACATGGTGCGCTGGGTCGTGCAGCGAATTCAGTAAATTGTGTTTATTGCAAGTCTTAATGTCGCAACTCTAAAAAAAAATTAGGTTCTTTTCTTTACGTTCAAAAAGTTCTTTTTTTTCTTATTATCGTATATTTTATTAATGAGAAAAATTATGTATTTTAAATAAAAATTATATACAAATTTTACCTATATAGTATACACATTTTTTTTTATTTTGAAAACCATCCTTGCAAAAAATATTTTCACAGTTTTGATTATAAGTATTTCGCGCATTTCAATTACAAGCATTAACGTAGCATTCATTACCTCGAAGTGAAGTTCGCTTTTGAAGGCGGCGCCCAATGATATGCCATCGCCTTTAAAATCCACGCTCGAAATTGGATTCGACGTTTCTCCGCGAGTTCCATCGCGCAATTTCTACGACCGACGTTCCTCGACATATTTCCGGATCGTCGCTTCCGTTCTCCTTGCGAAGCTTCGCTCGAGAAATCGTAATCGAGAAATTTAGAGGTCAGAGACGAGAGGGACCTAAATGGGAATTGTGTGATTTGCTGCAGAAGGATATTTTTATATTTCACGCGACGTACAAAGAGAGAGAACCGTCATATTACAAGTCAGATATAACAACATCTTATGTTAGATATTGAAAAAATCTCGTGTTAAGTAAAATATAGCATATGAGATCTTTGCGCCGCTGTGTGTGCGCTGCAATAAATCGTGGGAGCTAAATTTACGAATTGTAATCTTGTGTGAGTTAGTGCACGACTTTTTTTTCCCGGGACATCCCTTACACGAGCGCGAAGCTTTCACGAAATAAGGCGAGATCTCTAAAACCATCCCTCATCCGCGCTCGCACATCTCCTTTGTGCTCCTCAGAGCGGGTAAGAACTCTTGCTCTTTCCTTTCACCCTCCTCCCGCGCTTCTACGTACGGAGTTGATTCGTTTGACGGAAGATGCCTTATTCAAATGAGACATGTCTGCTCTGGCATAACCGAGCGCAGCGTAGCCTGAAAGCTTTCCTCAAATTATTCGAGAAATTTTCGAAAAGTTATGCTAGTTCCCGAGAAGTCAAGAGAGTTTACCTACACGTAAACGGCACGGTTTCTTTTTGCGTTACGATCGCTTTTACCTTTGGATCTCGAAATCGTGATTTTGCTGATCTTGTGCAACTGCAAAAAAATATTTTTTAACAAAAAAAAATATATTTCCGCACATCCTGCAGGCTCTTAAGACCGTATATATTTCGTAATGTAAAAAAAAAAAAAATATACTTCAGATGTTTTTCCATATTTATAATTGAAAAAAAAAAAAGATTTGGCTCTATTTTATCCGGTCACATCGCGACTCTTAAAAGAGACAGGCAGTTTTGAAATATTCTATTACGAAACTTTTAGACGCATTATATAATAGAATATGTACAACTTGCATCGCGTGTTCGGCAAAGTTGATAATAGCAGTACGTCTCGTATGGTTTCGCGGCACTGATTCCCGCATCGACCATATAGTTGATAGTACAGTAATTAACAACCTTCTCTTAAGCATACCAATTGTCACAATTAATTTTCCAGCTTCGGTATTTCATTTGCAGACATCCACGGTATTATTCGAAACTCCGCAAATACGCACTCACCTCGGAAATACGAATAATTAAGCTTCATTCCGCTTGACTTGGGGAGAAATACACACTGTACATGTGAGAGGAGAGAGAGAGAGAGAGAGAGAGAGAGAGAACGCTTTAACTGAGAGAACTTTAATTGATACAAGTATCAATTTCATTGTATATGTTGCGACAGGTCTTAGACCGAATGAAATTTCTTTATCTGTATTGCAAATTAATTATTTCATTTTTTATATAATTGTTATCTACATTTTTAAATATCTTTGCTTATTTTCTTCGCGCAGTCTCAAACTCATTTGGCAAAAATTTCCGACGGGAAATCCGTCGACTTTCTTTTTAACACCGAGCAGAAACAAGCTTTCTTCGAGAATTTTAGGTTTCTTTGCATTCGGCATTCGTCCTGTAAGGACGAAAACAGATGAGATTGAGTGAGATTGAGTGAGAAGTAGAAGGAGAGAGGAAGATAGTTGAAAAGATGGTTACAAGAGACAAGACTGTGTGTGAGGGGAAAGGAGACGGAAGGGGAGACCGGTGATAAAAACCCGAGAACATTTTTCGTCGTTGGCCGCTAGAAAAAATAGGGGAGCGAGCGAAAACAAGAAAGGGGAACCGCAGGTTGTATCTTTTATGTGAGCCATCCGTGGCGTTCCTTTTCACGGAACGATGACAAAAGATTAGACACGAAAGAGACAGGACGTCGCGTCTCTCCGCGAAAGACACGGTGAAAAATGATGTTAGGGGGGGATGCGTTAGAAGAGAAAAAGTAAGAAAAGAAAGTTTACATTGGAATACAATGTATGCTGATTGCAGATCGGAATGAGCGGAAACTGTGAATCTTAACGAGATGTCAGAATATTCGATGGGAGAATTCGATCGAGTGTAACAAATTGCATTGTCAAATGTCACATGTAACATATTATGCGTCATGATAAAATGTCATGTAAAAAATAACAGATATATACTGCCAACGAAATCGCGTTTCAAAACGAATTAAAGTATTCTATTTGTTTACATATGCACACACATCTCTCGCATATAGTTGCGCTAAACACCACGAATCTGAAATAACACAGTCCACTCGTATTACGCGTATTACGTATTAAAAAGATCGTTGAGTAACGATATGAGATTAATATTAATGGCGGAACAAAATTATTACGAGGCGTGGTTTTCGGAGCGCAAATCGCGCGGAAGTAAATTTAAATTCTAGACCGTTAAGATAGTTAAATCTCATATATATATATAATTCGAATGTCATTTGAATTTGAATGCCAGCGATCATAATGGCGGAAGCTCCAGTTCAAGAGACACGGATGGTGCGCTTTTAGCTTAAAGTTTCGGCGTCTGATGACGTATGTATACGCGCTGACACACACGGACACGCAGATGTGACATTCGACACGGAGGTGAACGTGTGTGTGCGTGCGTGCACCGCGTGATATTATATTTGACGTGGAAGAGAACTTTGATGAAGTTGGACCCGCAGTTATACCGAGAGGAAGTTTCCAAAAAGCCATTGTGTAGTCAGTGAGTGGGTTATACGTCGGAGCGGTTAGTAATTTTGCTTGATGACAATCTGAATTTCGTCTGTATTATAATTGAAACATGCACAATGCTTACAGCGCGATCTTCGCGTAACCGATGTGCATTGTGGATTTATCGCTCGAGTCTGATTTCAATTAGAAGTTGGGAAATCGCGACAATAGCGCCGAACGCGACTTAGGATTTGATTGCTAGACGCGCTTTGAAGAAAAGTTCGCGAGCGATTGTATCAGTGCTCGCTTGTATTTGTTTCTATCTTTTAATGTAGTTTTGTCTCGAGTTGTTGTCTTTAGAAGAATGTTAAGAATATGAATTTTTTTATCGAATTTGTCTGATCATCTTCCTCTGAGACAAAACGCGTCCTCTTCTACTGACTTTTATTCATTTTTGTTATTTTTTAATATCTGTAATTTTTATTATAAAACATTAAATGTAATTTAGAAGCTTACGTACAACCGAAGAAATATATTTATTTGATTTTTCTTTACAAGAGAAGAGAATTTTCGCTTTTCTGAAATTACAGTACTTGCGTATATAGACTCAAGTAAAGTTCACTACATCACCAACAACACGACCAGTCGAAATTTAATCTAGTAGATTGTTCAATAATCCAAAAGTTTGTTGTTGAATATATTTGTATTATCTGCCGCGTTGCTCCATTAAGAAATTAATTCTCTCTAAAGCTCCGACGAGATATTTATAGGAATTTGCTCGGAAATTCGGAAAATTCGAAGACGAAAAGGATGGCATGCGGAGGGAGAGGGAGGGGAGGTGATGCTTCGCGCGAGATCAAATCGCGGATTTTGGGAAACTAAAAGGATAAAAGATCCGGGAGAAATTTGCGCGAACTGACGCAGCGGAAACTCGAAATCTTCCGTTAAACCGGAATATTCGACGCAATGTCTCGGAGATATCTTGAACAATTTCCCGCTTTTCGTATAGCGACTTAACTTATGTAAAGTCGGTGACAGGTGCGATATAAACTCGCGAAACTCACGAAGCTTGAAGCAATAATCTCGGCGCCTAGTATCGAGCTGACAGTTTCAGCAGGCTGATTGTTTCGAAGTTCTTAGAAATGTTAGTTGTGCCTCTTTTGTAGTTACAAATTGAAAATAAAAGAAAATTTTATTTTGCAATTATTTATTGTCGATTTTGCGCGGAAAACTTTGCAATCTCACACGTCATATGCATGTTTTAAAATAATAAATATAAAATAATTTACTGTTTACAAAAAATAATAATAATAATTTTATGTCGCAAAATAAGAATTTAAACAAATACTTAGTCCGAGAAATTACTTTAAAATAATCTTAAATAGCAGAGACGTGGAAAAGATTATTAATAAAGATAATTGCGAAAAATTAAAAATGAAGATACTACAGAAATAATTCGTATAATAGATGTATCATGTACATCACACATGTATGTCGTGCACGCGCGTAACGAACCAATAAAATTCAACACGTAAATTTTTGTAATTTTGATGCAAAGACGCGTTAAAGCACTCAAAGGCATTGACGTAGGCGACGAATCGTCTACTTTGCTGGGCGACGAACATTGGCGAAACTTTTTCGCTTGCTTTCAAGAAAGAGAGGATGAGCTCTGCATATTTCCCGACATTTAAACTTATCCAACGTAATTCCTCGAGGATGTATACCATTCCATAACTCCGCAACGAATAACTTTCTTTTTATCCGTCCGTCTCATTTTCTCTCTTCGCTCCATTCTTCGTAATTCCATGAATATCGAAGCATCTCCCTTCTTTTTTTTTTTATTTTGCACTTGCGTTTTCTCTTTGTAGTTGCGAGAATCACTCGGCTGCGCATCGGAGCCGATTGAGCGGGAAGAAAGGTGCATGCGTGAGCCTTTTTCTCTACATCCCGTTTGGTCGGGGGGAGGAGAAAGCTGGAAAATGATAACGCTATTTTACGGAATTCAACATAAAAGATGAAACATAGAATATGCACTGACTGGTATTATCTTTCAACAAAGAACTTTGCCTTGTGTAATAACGTATAAATCGTACTTTCTTTTTGACCGTCTTCTGTTTACAGAGCAAACAATGAATTTATTATTCATCCCGATACACAAACTTCTTTTTTAAAGCTTTGTATCTCTGTTAAAGTTTTTATTATTATTATTTTTTTAAACAATTGACTGAAGTAATTACCAGTCGTTTTTCTCGTTATCGTTTCTCACGTTTATTTCTATGTTAAAAACTGCAAGATTTTCTTTCGCAGCATCACATTTACAGAAGAAGTCTGTTAGCCACTATTTTTGAACTGACCTCACAACTTTAAAAAGTGAAACAGAGATCATGTTACGGTGAGAAAGGGATGAGGAGGGAAAGTTAAGGAATAGCGAAAGTTTCGCCTCAATTGGGTGAACAACATCGACGTTTTCATGCGACGTCGGAAATCGGAGAGAACGTGGCTTGATATCCTTCTTCTTTCTCTCTCTTTCTCTCTCTCTCTCTCTCTCTCTCTCTCTCCCTCTCTCTCGCGATGTTCCTGTTCGATTTAACTTCGGAGGATGAAGTTGTGTGCGCGTTCGTGTTATTACGGGGCTTTATCGTCATCGCGACAATAATGTTTTTATGTTAGTAGCAATTCTCTGTTAATTCCAGATGAAATCGTACGGATGCGCGATGTTTGCAATGCTAACGAACTAAATTGAGAACTCAATAAAAAAAAGTCCAATTTCACGCACCGGTGCATCTTTTTCCACAGAACTTGTATTTAGCTATTACAAGTTGTAAACACATATATATATTTATTTTTCTCGAGCACGGCTGCTTGGCGAACAACAACATAAATATATTGATATTTTATTTACTAAAGTTTTTTCAAACTTATCTGAATCGACGTGTAAATTCGTATTCTCAGTCTATTAATTTTTGCTCCATCAACTTGTATTTGTTTACTTAAAAAAATTTAGTTACTATTAAATATGCGTTTGTGACGAACAAATGTTTTTACGCAGATTGATTATTAAATAAAAAAAAATATATATATCTCAAGCCAGGACTCTTTTATGAAGTTTACGAATAATTCTGTGTAGATATGTCTGTCATTTTAGTTTAAATTAAATTATATAAAAAAAACGTCGTAGTGCATTAGACGCAATTAATTATATATATTTTAAAAACATTGAATTATAAGTGACAGGATAAAAATTATGTATTACACATATAAAATTTGTAAAATTCTAAAATAAGGACTTATTTCGATCGCAGTTATTGTTAAGTCATGTGAAAAATGTTACGCTGCGATCACACACACATGAAGCTTACTCGACGATACTAAAAAAAAACCCCCGTCATTCTTTTTATGGTGTTTCAGACATGCATTGGCTCGTTTGCACCTGCATCCTCACCGCGACGACGGTGCTTTCCTGCCGGCAGAGTGAGTTTCAGTGCGCCAACGGGCACTGCGTTGCCCTCAACAAAGTCTGCAACATCATCGACGACTGCGAGGATGGGAGCGACGAGACGCGTCCGTGCTCGCGTGAGTGAAACTTTTGCCCTCCGGGTTTTCCGCGCGCGTGGAAACGCCTGAAGGGGCTTTCAGCGCCACCGATAAATGCATATCCACTTGACGAACTTAACGCAGTCGCGCGGCGAACCGACGTGATGCGACGAAACGGACCGAGAGATCGTTGAGATCAGATGAAATGAAATCCGGTCCGCCCAGGATTAAGTCCCGACTTCCGCAATCTCATTTCAAAATGTCTGCTACTCGTTGTAGCAAATGTCGAGAATGATATGGACTAAAGCCACAGAGAGAATTTTCGAAGCGAACGCACGAACGTTTTATGAGCCACACATGTTAAATTCTCTAATAGCCTTTATTCAGACTGATTAAATGAGAAGTGCTCTACGCTGAAAAAAAATCGAACCAAATAAAATGTTGTGGGAACCAAAGTTTTGGTTGAGATTACCAAAGTTTGGTTATCTCAACAAAACTTTTTTTTACTTTTTTTTCAGTGTAATTAACTGAATTTGTCTAATCATATATCTCTCTTACGCGGCGCTACAATTCACAGTAACGATATATAAATAAAGATGTAATTGCACAAGCAACAATTCCGCACAATCAAGTGTTCTTTTTTTGTTTTTGTTTTTTTTTTTTCGTCATAAAGTAATTTATCTGCGCGAGAACGTTTGTATTGTCGTGTATCGAATCAAACGTCCGTTTCCAACCGCGAGTATTTTCGTCTCAATTCCCGTTGGTGAGGCGTTCTAGCGGTAATTGATCCCTTCATTGTTCTCTGGGCGGGCAACCTTCGATATCCGCTTCGAAACGTGCCTCGTTGCGATTGCCAGCAAAGGCCGGCGTTGCGCAGGAATTTCTACTTCGTTAGAAGCGCGCGCGCGCGCGCCCCGACCTTTCTTCTGTTTTCTTCCACTTCATGCGAACCCGATGCGATGCAACTGCGCAACGTGTAAAAGACGGAATGAAATTCCAGCGACGTTACAAAAGTGATATTACGGCGTGTTCGTTTCAAAGAAAGATGTGCAAACAGCTCGATCGATATGGCGCGCGCGACGCGGCCGCACATTCGCGCGCGTTAAACTGCGAAAAAGTTTCATGAATATTAAATAATACAAATATCGTATCTCCTGAGGTATAAAGTATATAATACAAAATCTCACGTTGCACAATCGAAAAAGAGATGTGTGTTTTATCCGTAATTGTACGAAAATAGATACAGCCGCAATAGATAAATAATAAAGATTTTTAAACAAAGTTTACGCTTTTTTTTACGTAATAAAATAAAAACCACTTTAAAATCTAATTTTACAGCTTTGTCACGTAAAATTATATATAGAGATATTTATATAGCATTAATTTCATAAATATATTTATAAAACGTTAATTTCATGATTTCTCCGCATAGCTACTTTTGTGAAAATAAAGATTTAGAAAAGATCATTAAAACAAACAGTACAGATACAAATTAATTCATTTTAAAAAAATTTTATGTTTCAAACAATCCCGCGCGTGAATAAATCGTATTTTAGAAAAATGTAAAGGAATCACATGCAAATATAAAACTTTTTTTTTTATGAAGTTTATGAGAAAAAAGAGGAAAATACTACAAACAAAGAAAAATATTTTTAAAAATATAATTTTTCAGCTGTAAATACACGATGACAAAAACTGATACAATGTTGAGAAATATTTCGTTCAAAAACTATTTTTGTTACCCTTTTCCCTATCCTCTCTCTTTCTCTCTCTCTTTCTAGTAACAAAAAAATTTGGGAAATGTACGTATCAATAAAACTGCATCGAAATTTGAATGGAAATTGTTCAACTATCATCGCTATGTAACATTCATGTTGAGACAAATTGATTGCATCGGAAAGCTATATATTCTGATCGATTGACGTAAATAAATGCGACCTCTAATATTTGTGTTTTTTTATTTAACGATTATTTTACGATTAATTCCGGAACGCGTTAAATTGGGACAGTTTTGTTCATATTACAGATCGTCGGTTCGCGCGTAATTCGCAAACGCACGTCTGCAATCTGAATCGTCAGCATTGGCAATTTACGCGCAAGAAATTGTTTGACGTAGCGGTTTTTATCGCCGATCGATCGCGCGCAAAGTTGGCGAGCCCAGCAGCCACTTCATTTCGCGAGAATCTACGACGTGCCCGACGAGATGATCCTATAAGAGACAGGGGACGCTCCCCTTAGTCAGACTTGTCTGTTATCGACAGATCGTGATAAAATCGAGCAGTTCGAGCGAGCAATTCGGCAGTAAGAAAAAAAAAAATAAGAGGTTCGTTCTTTAGTCGTACGTGTCCACTTTTTCTCGGCATCATCTAATTTCGCGCGATTTATTTTTCCCCCCTTTCTCCGGCACATCCATTAGAAGTGCCAACTGCCACGTCTGCTTAACAAAATGGAGGAGGCTTGTACAATGATCGTTTATTCATCGTGTGTACACGTTAAGAGAAGTGAAATATTTTTATCTTTTGCAAGAGTGTAGTTTTGCAAAAAAAATACACTACTGACATCTTATTATTTTAACGTCAGTTGTTTAGAACAGTGACTTTGGTTTAAAGTAGAATAAAAATAGATAAACATAAGTATGAAATATACAGTATCTTAATTGATTTAACTAAAACGTAATAACAAAGATATAAATACTTATAGTCTCGACAATTTAAAAATATTGACGAATAACCGGTGCTTAATTTTAATTTTTGACGTGTACAATCGCTCGCAGTACATTTCGCGCAATTTGTTCAATTGTTAATTACAATTTAAACGTGTCACTCGTGAATAAGATTTCGCAGTAAATCTCCCGACTGAGTCTTCGCCCTAAGGAAACCTGAAACCCTTGACACGTGCGCGCAGTAAAATACTTGCCAAAATACACGACGGCCGTTTCCATGGCTGCCGGAATTTACTGAATGCTCCAGCGAGGCCATCAGCGACATCGTAGTCGTTTAATCTGCCGAGGGGTTTTCGTCTAAGCCCCCGTGCACAAGAGGGGTTGCCCTCTGTACAATACTCCCCCTTCGTCTCATCTCTTTCGGTGGCATTTCGCGCAAAAGCAAGCAACCGACGAACCAACCAACCAACTCTCTCCGGTTTGTGTGTATGCTCTGCGGTAATTAACCCAAGTTACGAGATGTGTTTATATACGGCGTGTACACACGGCACGACAGGAAATTACTTCTGGCCACGTGGACACCCCTTTATTCGCGACAGTGGACTTTTTGTCGCTGACACGAATGCGAATGTTTCTGATTTCAAGTACGCGTCGGTGCTTCTTCGATCACGCCTCGTTGATCAATACAATAAATCTCATCTCATTTTCAGTGTTTGTGTGCGTAATCGTTTGTGTTTATTTTTCATTTTTATGAAATATTATTTTATAAACTAGTTAAAAAGACATTATTTAGCTCGTGAATAATTAACTTGAAGTACGAGGGGAAAACGAACAACAGGGACATAAAAACCTTTTTATCGCAGTAATAAAACCGTTCAATTACGCAAAGCAATTTTTCGTATTGAAAATATACGCAAATTTGTGCGGAGCTAATAAATGTATATTATCCAAATGTACATGGTTCCTATTTTCAGTCGAGTAACAATTTCTGCGGGATGAGAAGAACGTGGCGAGTTATCTCGCAGACGTGCCAAGGCACACAAGCGATGCATTCTAGTCACGTATCCATAAAGCTGCGGGTCAAAGGAAAATCGTTGGGCGAAAAAGAATTACAAAGCTTTCGCGTGACGTCAAAATTGAGACGAGAAAAGCTGTAACTCTTGAGAGACACGGTTTTACATTTATAGACCGCCTATTTTCCTTCGACGTATTGCATATATATTTCGTGTATGTAATTTCTTAGTTAATTGATAATTTCATTTTTATTATTTAACAATCTTTCTTAATTAACTTTTTGCCTATTTTTCTAAGCAATTTTCAATTTGAGTTACTTGTTAAATACACACACACACACACACACCGATTATATGCATATTCTGCAAGTGAAACATTTGTTGAAATTTAACCGAGCATTTTCCGAGAATGATATTATCGATTGAAATTCTCTTTCGGGAGAGACGTTGGTGCGACGATTACGCCATTTAAATGTCCCATTTATCTTCCTTGTACACCTGAATGCGAAACTTTTGATATAAAATAGCTCGATAGTCGGCTTCTCATCGTTACATTGGCTCATAAAAGGACACAATCTCTCTCTCTTTCTCTCGGTTAAAAGCCTCTCTCTCACTCGGCTTTCCACCTTTCGCACGAGAAGGCGAGGTCCTCGCAAAAGTTACGACAGGTAATAACAAACTTTCGTATTCTTCCTCCTAGCGACGCAAATGAAACGCTCGAGCAAACGGGTTAATTTATATCAATTACACCGGTTGACGTGATTAAGCTCGAGAAAGGAGGATGAAGAGAGAGGGATTAAGAAGTTAGTCTCCCTCATATCGCGTTCTTGATACTCTTTCTGCCAATTATCTAGAATATTCGAGAGAAAGAATCGGCTACGTGTGTCTTTATGTATCCTCCGACCGACAATTTCCGCTTAAGGATTTCCGCTTATTCTCTTCCCGTGTTTCTGATTAAAAAGAATTTTAGAACTACTTAAGAAGATTGTCAGGGACATTGTGCGGGGGATATTGTCGTGCATTAATTGCGGTCACACAGCGCGCGATTACAAACAAGTCTTACAATATTCCGCGAGGCGACCGTATAAAGCAAGGATTTTAACAAACCCGTTTTTATTAAAGCTGAGTGCCTTGTCCTTTCTCTAATATCTGCGCACATACACACACACAGACACACACACGTGCACGCACGCACACACACAAACGCACATAGTGATAAGCACATGTAAGAGATCTTTCTTCTTCCTATCTTATTTCCCTTACGAACTTGTTTCGACGAAGTAAGCGACGCGATAGTAACTCGCCCGCTCTCTCTCTCTCTCTCTCTTTCTCTCTCTTCTCGGAGAAATTGCCGGGACCAAAATTACGGGAGAGAAGCGTAAAGGAGACCGAAATTCGCGACAGGCACATAATCGCGACTCGGCGAGAGCGAGCATTTATTTAATACGTACCGCAAAGTTGTCGCGCAGTTTGATATCTACGCGATGCGGTTTATACACAGAGGATGTATATTAGCCATTTAAACTCCGTCCTAAGAATCCGAGATCACTTTGGGAGTACGCGAACGCCCGCTGTAACTTTGCAAGTAACATAGACATTAAGTTAAGTCTTCACTTGCATAGAGTCATTCGACGAATAATTTCGGATAATATCTCGAGTGGAGGAACACAGTAGGCGAGCAACTATTTCAAGTAGACAATGTCATTATTTTTATTGCTGAAATATTGTTTGCTTTTTATTACTCCAAGTCGGAAAGAAAAATTAAACTCGTTTCGCTTGATTAACGTGAACTTGTTACAGTGCACACATAATACAGAATCTGTAGAGAACTTAATCGATGTCCAACTTTGTGTAGAACGCGTCAAAGTTGTATAGAATTGTATGTTACATGATTTTGCATGTAAATCTTTTCTTTGTTACCCGTTCAAAAGAAAGTGAAGTCTTGTTTTTTCTTCTTCACAAAATTATCAAAATGAAACACTAGAAAGAAACACAGAAATAAACGTTCCGAAGCATTAATTGCGAATATGATTTGGAATCAGAAAATTGCCATACGTGATGTCCTTTCATTGGATGGATCTTTTCTCTTATTCGGATCATTTTGCTGCGGAGCAAAGTTTCTCGCCGAAATCATCGACACATCGTCGACGCATTCGGGCGATATGTTTCCAATCGATGATGTTTTATAATTACAGAGAGATTCTTCGTAAATTGACGGCGCATCTGTTAAAAAAAAAAAAAATTAGCACAAGTATGTTTGTATAAAATACATATCAGTTGTGACGTGAAACTCAATTTGGAAAGAGCTACCTAACCTTTCGTGAAATCGAAGCTCATATTGCTCTCGCAATATTCGTGTATTGGCGAAAACATACTGCTTGCGGCGAAGCTCATTTCTTGATTGGGTTTTGACATCGGTTTGGTAATTATCACGTTGTACTGCACCGATTCTATCTTTTGGATTTTCGGACCCGACGGAACTGGAGATTTCATATCCACTTCCTCGATAACAGACGGCTGAGGAGACGTTATTTTATTGCCGCTCTCTCTACTGTCTTCTCTTTCAAGACGCATTCTTTTTGCCTCAATTTCATCCTGTGTATCCGCGAGGATGTCGTGTTTGAGCGAGTTTTCCTTTGTATGGGAGTTCGGTTGCACTTTAACGGACTCTTGCGATTTCTGCGCTTCTTTTTGGCGGATCTTCTTTATTTCTTCATCGCTGTCCGTTACGGTTATCACCTGTACCACTTTTTCAGCGCTCGTCTCCGGCGGCGGCACCGAAGCGGCGCGCTTATCGAGTTTTTCTGGAACGATAGTGGTCTTGGAATTGAAAGACTTTGTCGTGTGAGCAGTATCTCGTTTGGGAGTGTCGTTCTTTATTATTGTCAATCCCGTTTCCACATCTATCATTTCGGGCGACACCGAGGCGTTCTCGTTTATACACAATTCTTCGAAAGCTAAGGTATTGACAGACGCGGTATCTGAAAAGCAAGCGCTATGGATGTTTCAATGAATCGAAAGAAATTTCTGTGTCCACATTCGGAACACAAAAGAATACAAAATTATAGTTTTCACCATCGAAAGATTCTTGAATTCGCTTCCACTGATGCTGCTTTCTCGTGTGCAATTTATTTCGAGCGTATATTTCACGCTGCGGTATGTTAATCTTCGGTGGTATCATCTCTATCATCTTCTGTTGCCTCAGTCTTTTCTGCTCCTCCGCCTTCTTGCGCAGTCCTTGCAGCTAAAAAAAAAAAAAAGCAGATGTCCAGTCGCGTTAACTACGAACGAAAGAATTTACATCGAAAACTAAAATCAGATTTAGCGAGATTGTCAAACACCTCCGTTTGGATCGATTGCAATTTTTTCTTGCGACAATTCACGTTCACTTTCAGCCTCAACAACTTCTCCTCCAACTTGGAGGTGTCCGCCATCATGGCGGCGAATTCGATTATCTTGCAGCGCGTGCGGACCCAGTCGATATGTCGTCTCAGTTTGATGATGTTTCTCATTTCAACTGTTTTATAAACTACGATCATGTACTCGATTTTGAGTTTCTCCAGCTTGATCTTAACCTCATTTCTGGCCTTTGCCAAAGGAAATTCCTCGTACATAGCCTAATTACAAATAATTGACTTTTTGTTACTTTAAAATCGAATCCCGCACGATTAGGAAAGTGAATCAAAATTAATTACTAACATGATAAGCGTGCCATGTCTCCTTGTATTCGTTGATAATATTTTGATATTCTTGAAACTGCAGTTCCATCAGCTTGTACTGATCATCAGCGTTTATTTTTATGGTTTCTAAAGCATCCGTGATTTCGATAACAGATATGTGCAATCTGCACGTTTCAATATGTATTAAACATACATTCGCGTAATATTGAAATAATAAACGTGTAATAATAAATAATCGGCCGATTAATTTAATCAGAGAGACATTTGATATAATGGAAAAAATATTCATGTATACGCACTCTATTGAAGTCTCACTTAATTTCGACAATATATCTTCCATTTGCACGATCTTCTGTTTAATTTGTTTTCTTGCATTGATCGCATTACGCATCATTGCTTTGAATCTATCTATCCTCATTTGGTTATCTAGCAAATAACACTTATTTTTCAGTTCTTATCTAAATAAAACTATAGCGTTCGGTAAATACAGTTGTGTGAAAATGTCATATTTTTATAAAATCTCATATTTTTTTAGTCTACTACGTTACGTTTCCCGTTATAATGCAGTGATGCATTTACTTTTGAGCTTTTCGATGACCGCCGCAATTTCCTTTGTCAAACAGGTTTTTAATATTTCCAAAAACTGAGGATCGTCCTCTTGATTATTCACGTCCATTTTTCGCAAAAATATATTATACTTTTGTGTAATGCGGTATACAGTACCTGTGTGTGTCCGCTTTAGAACGACGTTGAGTCGAAAAGTTTGGAACAAGCAAACAAGTTGTGCTGCGACACAAGAAGAAGAACAAGATAACGGATGTGAGATTAGGAAAACGCGCAATGTTGGTTCAAAAGATAATAATTCTACAATTTTCTATCACAGATAAAAGTTTACACGTACAAACGCGAGTATTTCGTATGCGCGATATTTAACTAGAATGACAAATTGAGAAAATTGGTTCATTGAAAGTTTGTTGTTTAGTTGTTGGCTCCCGTTTGCGACACTTTCAACGGCTAACTTCTCGCGGAATTCGCAAGTTTCCACGGAACATGTACTACAAGCACTTGTCTACTTATCGTGAAAGGAAAGAGAGGATGAAGAGCGACTCTGCGCGCGTCCGTCGTGTGTTTCTCTCGCCACAAAAATTTCGCTACTTACGGCAGTCGGTGTTTAGTTTGCTTCACGAAAGTTCGATTGTTTGCCGAACGATCGTAACTCCAAACTAGAGTTCGTTAAAAGCGAACCACCCTCGCGCCTCTCTGCGGTGTATTTTGGCACGAATGTGGTTCCACGGTTAGGAATGCGGGAACACGGCAGTTATACGAGTGCAGAGTGAAGATAGCAGAACGAAGCGAAAAATATAGCCGAGGTGATCGTAAATCTTGACGAATTTTACGCTCCAATATTTAATATTTAGTGTTATCGTTTTTTTTGTTTTTAGAAAAATGTAAGCTTAAAGAGAAATATCGTTACTCAAAATAATTGCGATATTAACAAACTATAAAAAAAAAAGTAAGCATGTTGTATTAAATAATAGAAAAAGTGTTATATATTCTAGAAAACATTAAATCTGTTGAAATATATCTCGATAAAACATTGAAAATAAAAAACATCATTTTGCATACTTGAAAAAACAATACTTGAGTTCTTTTAACACTTTGTGCGTTTACAATGACAACGTGTGTAATTTAATCTTTTAACTGAATATCATGTTGGTACATCAATCACTTTCTCTCCTTTGTGTGCACGTAGAGATCTCAAAAAAAAAAAAAAAAAATCCAATTACTTAGACGAATAAAAGGTGAAAATTATTCTAATATGTGTTCTACACAATAAAATAAAAACAATATGCAAACGTATAAACAAAATGCTATGTTTTTCACTTTTTAACTAATTGTAAGGATTCGTGTTCAATTCGAAAATTGAAATTACAAGCGCCACGCGTTTTTTTCTTAAACTCGTCGTCAGTTTTTTTAAAGAGTTAATTCGCCGCGTTTAAATAACACGAAATAATTGTGTCAAAATTGTGTCCGACCACCGAGCATTGTCCGCAGTCGCACGTTTCTCTTAGTCAATCAACGAAGATACACACACCAGAGAAACCAATCGGGCGGTTTTGCAAGTTAATAGAACAGGCGAGTGTGTGACAACCGATCAGCTTATCAGCTCTGAAAATTGATATCGGCCGCACCGGGCGTAGGTATTCGTCCCGCCGCGTGTACGGAACGATGATTCCGCCGGAAAAATATATAAAGTAAAGATTCGGACTCTCTCTCTCTCACGCGTGCACGTGTGTGTATGTCGATAAGGGACGTTCGGGGAACACGACGTGCTGGCTGTCGGCCAGCCCGGTTCGCATTTGGGTCAAACTGACCCTGCCGCCCCATCCTTCGCTCCGGCGACAGATCCTGCATCATTCTCTTGCATTCACGTGAAGAAAGAGATAGAGTGAGATAAACGAGAGAGAGAGAAAGAGAGAGAGGCACAGACTCTTCCACTAGCATCCTAGCCAGTGTACCCTGCTTTTACGCCCCCCGGACACGCGGTGCACTCTCTTGAGAGTGGCGCACTTCATCGTGGAAGATTTGTAAATGCACCCGGCACAGACGACGACGAGGACGATAGCACGAATAATAGAGCAGCTCTCAGTCGAATCGAGATTTATAGAGAAAGTCAACTCCCTTTATGGAAAGTCAACTGCTTGGAGATTAATTGGAGTGTGTAATAGCCTAGCGTTTTTTTTTTTTTTTTTATTGAAACACGGGAGATTTCTACAATGTAACGCGCTGTGTGTGTCTTATATAAACGTTATAAAAAATAATCATCTCATGTTGAAAAAATCTAATCCCAATTGATTTGTTATTTAATTATTAAATAAAAGAGATAAATGATATGATGAAACAGCGTTTGTGTAATAACACAACTTCGATATTTGTTTTTTGTGTATAATATCTACAAGCTGCGCACACACGTTATGTAAAGTGCGATCTTTTAAAAATACGTAAAACGTATATAAAGTGTACGTAACGCATAATTTGAAGTGTAGCTGAAAGCAATCGCATATATACGCGTGCGCGGCAATATTCTCATGGGAATACCGCCGCGCGGTTTCCACTAAGGTTTCCGTGAATTTCCTGCGAATACTCAGGCTCCGGGCGCGTTAACACGATCTATCCCGCGAATCGATTTCCTTGAGCTAAATTCCGTCGGAGAAGCGTGCGGTAGATTTATTCGCTCAGACACGTACGATAACAAAATATCAGGATTATGAATCTTTCATGGACGGCTATGTTCCCTGTTTCGGCGAAATTGAAACGGCATCGAAATGCGGCGCGGCGGCTACAATAAAAAAAAAAAAAAGAAAGAGAGAGAGAGAAGAGAAGCGCACCCCGTAACGCGAATGGCATCCTTTTACAGCTGCGCCAATAATTAATCGCTAGAATCCGTGAAGATGAATGTTTATTGGTATTGCTTGAAAACGCGCGTACGAGGATAAATACTCGTCCGCGCGAGTTCCCATCGTTCCCGATCGATCCTGCACCGTATATGCAGTGCAAAAACATAGTTTGCGCACACGTGTGTAACGCGCGCGTAAAATAGTTTTCCCTCGTACGAAGCTGGGAAACATCGTTTATATCGAGCAACGAGTATCTTCTATCATATAGAAAGGACCCCCTTAAACGAAGCGCACGGTAGATTTTATAAATGGATAAAAGTTTTCAATGGAGGTGGAATGAGGTGAGGAGAAGAGATCGTGGAGAACTTTCCGTAGAACGGAAACGGGAGAAAGTAGGTCTTGCGGAAACCACTGATTAATCTTTCGCGTCGCCTCGTTCATGTCTTACTCGCCAAAAAATAAAGTGAAATTTTGTTATTCCGTAAAAACAGCCGCTGGCATCTGTAATTTGTTTTGTCAGAAAAGAAATCCGTAATCGGGTCAGCTGTGCTAAGACAAATAAATGACTGGTTGCTCGAGTTCACGCTTCAATTAGAAGGGAAAAAAAGGGAGAGAATAAAGTTCCTTTAATATAATTTTAAATTATTAAAAATAAATATAATACACTACTTAATATGTATATAAAATATATATTTTATATTATATATAAATGACAGAGAGAGAAAAAAAGAGAATAAGAAGATAAAAGAGAGAAATGAAGTTAAATATCTGGGTTATCAAATTGAGCGTTTATTCTATCAGTTAAAACGTATATACATATACGTATATACATATACGTATATACATATACGCGTATACATATTTCGCAGTGCAGATTCGCACCCCCGTTCCGTAGAAAATACTCCAAAGAGACTGCTTTTATTGAGTATAGGACAGAAAGCGGACTGCGCGAAGATCTTCCGTAGTTAATTTCCTCTTTCTTTTGCTAGCTTTTTATTTTGTTCAACGCTCTATTCATTATCTATTTTTCCTCTATGCCACACACCGGTAAGTAAAATCAATACGTCTGCAGTATAAAACTCCGTCAAACTGCAGTACGAAAGATCGCCGACTGAAAGCTTTTTCTTTCGCTCTGTTAATTTTTACGTCGCGCGAATTACTGTCCTTCCGAGTGAATTAAATCACGAACTACGCGGAATCGAATTTATATAGGTACCTATATTTCGAGATCCTTCAAGCATCATAAGCTTGAACTCTCGTAAAAGAGATAAAGAACTCATACTTTTTTCTCTCTATTATTATTTTTTTTTTTATTATTTTCAATCATTTTCTCTCGCATTTATCGTCGTCCATCCATCGCGCGTCGACTTCACGAAAGAAAATAAAATAAACACAAATAACTGTTTGCGCGCGCTGACGCAAATCGTGTAAAGCTAGATGAACGAGCAAGAGAAAGTAGGACAATTTAGGATGTCCGATCAAAGTTCTCTCCGAGCATCCGGCGATGGAATATCATCACGCGAAAATGGCGTCGTACGAATAGAATCGAGCGGTGTCAGCGCGACTTTAAAAAAAAAAAAAAACAAAATATCACTGTCCCTATCCCGCGAATATCGTCGCGAGATAAAAAAACAAGATACCACTGTTCCTCCTTATTAGTGTAAATCGTCCGCGATACCAGGCCGTGTTTACGAGCACCGTAAACATTTTCTCCTCGTATCAACAAATTGTGCCGCGCTAATTGAAGCAATTTCGCACACGCGTAATTTATCTGCGGAGATACGCGAAATGCAATTACGCGAGCGCTTATTATATTCCGGAAGAATACGCTGAGCTGCTTCATGTATATACACGTAACTGCAAACGTAGTTTATGAAATAGCAAAGTTTTTACGGGTGAAGATTGCGAGAGAAAGGGACAGGGAAAAGTTGCTCGAAAAGCGAGTTCTTCGCTTGCACATCGGCGAAAAGGATGCAGGGGAAAGAGCAAAAGGTGCGGCAAGGGTTTCGGGAATCGCGCGCGCTGCGGCCTTGCTATTTCGTCGAATTTATCGTACGCCGGGGAGTCAGGAAGCGGCGCGTGCATAATCTTCACCCGAAACTCATTTCCGGAGATAATCCTCGGGGATAAGAACATTATTTTCGCTGCCCCATGCGTTAAAAAGACTACCACCTGTTAAGCGCGTTTATTACATAAAACGGCGATAACTTATTTCGTCGCGCAACGCTTCATAATTAATGCATCGCAACCTACTTAATGTTTCATGACATGGAATTAGCACACTGATTACAACGCCATTAAATTTCAATTAGTGTTGCTACTCTCGTCTAAACGGTTCCACAAATATACATATATGTGTATACATATGTGATAATATTAATACGTTAATTATTAAAAGTGTATTAAATATAGTAATATATAATTTGTTATTAATGTCAATATATTATGTGTTTACATTATAAATATATTATAAATGATATAAGCGAACAATTACTGTGCGTGAGCGCGCGACTAAAATTAATTCGTTTTTTTTCCCCCGAAAATTTAGATAAAAATGCTCGGCAACGACACGGATATGTAAACACCTGTAATTACTTATCCTGAAATAGAAAGATAACTCTTATCGCAATGCTACAGCTGCTCGCAGGCGTTAATCTTGCGCACGGGGGAGGGGGTGTGTGCACGGGGATGCATTAACGAGACGAATGCGTGCACACGCCGTGAATGTCTCTCCCGCACCCGGGAGTTAATTCAACTTCAGTGTCACGTCACGGTATAGTCTTTTAAGGTGTAGTTTGTTGATCTTTGTTTGGAAAATAAGCTTCCGGTAAACAATGCGTTAACTACTTACACACTTCTGAACGAATTTAGATCTTACGCGTTGTATGTGGACAAAACGATAATTGAATGCGAGAGTGTTTTAGCACACACGCTTGTCACGCGCAACTTCGTTGCGCATTTCCTTAAATAATGCGACAGCGAAACGCACTCATTGTTTGTTCGAAATCAATTATACTTACACCGCCGGATACACGAAGCGGAAAAAGAACCTGTAAAAACAGCGACGATGTTGCATCGGAATCGGTTTGCTCACCGGTATGTGCAATTGGATTGTATGCAAGCGCGCGAAAGAGAGTAAGCTGCATTCCCTCTGCAAATTTTAGACACATCGGCAAAGCATCGGATTTTATTCTGTGCGATAGAAATTATTTCCAATTTAATATTTTTTATTTAATTTACATTTGTAACCGTTGTTGAGTATTTTTCTACATCACATAGAGAGATGCGGATGATTTGTTTGTCGTACCAATATATTTTATTTAAGTACCGTGTAGTGCGCTTTCTACTTTATTGAATCACAAAAACGCGGTGATAAAAAAATATAGAACTTTATTAAAACGCACATCTCAGATAAATTTAATAAATTAAAAAATTTTGATATTCGCGAGTAAAAAAAGAAGGAAGATTTGATTGTATACAAAAGTCTTTTTGTTATTCCGGGTCTTTGAAACTTTTTGAGAAAGGAGGTAGTCATTAGTCTTGCCGTAGAGAGCGATGACGCGCCGGCATGAATACGTCGCGTTGCTATTATTGTATTCACGTTAAAACGTACACACGTACACTTTCATGAAACATCCCTCGCCAGACGATATTGTACTTATCTTTTGATCAACGAACTCTCGCACACATCACGAATTTACGTTTGATTTCTTTCTCGTTTTTCAATTTTGTCCCGCGCGTGCGTCTCTTCTCTTCTTATTTTCCTCGGAATTGCACATCCTCTCACATTTTTTGCGTCGATGACGTCAAGTGGAGCGGTGCAAATTTGTCGTCGCGACAGCAGCTACGCGTCATAGAATAGAATTCCACGCGTATGTAACGCGCGTCTCTATTTTTCGCCGGGCTGCGAAAAATCCGTGTCTCGTCGACGAAACGAGACGCGTCGAGCGTGGGGTTGTATCTCTTTTTTTTATTGTCCCGTTTGTGCGAAAGTTTCGTAACGGCGCGATCTCGAAAATAAATCGTTAAAAATAGAAATGTTTTTCCGCGAGAAATGAGTTCAGAAATGTGTATTGTCCACAGAGTAATTTGAAGACCGACATATCCGACGGCAAAAATTACTCGAATATTCTGGAGTCAACAAATAATTTTTTTTTTTTGCGACACTAAACGCGCGGCGTCGAGTAGTTAAATGTCAATGTTCCTCAGCATCCGCGCGACCTGACGGTGAATTATCGGAAAATTCACGGCGATCGTAGCTTGGAAAGAGGCCACATTTGTTCTGAATCCGGATTTTCAGGCATTGTTAAGCGCGCTTGGCTCGGCGCCAATTGTGCATGGCGTCCCTACTTGCCAGCTTGAATTCGATTGCTCTGTACAAAGGACACGTTTAGCCGAACTACCCTCTGTTAACTATTTGCATGTAAACGGCACAAATCAAACTGCGAGACACACAGTTGAAATGTCGCTGGCATTTCTGAATCACTGCTCAACGAAACGTTTAAATAAAGGCGTTTCTGTCTTGTGATTGTTTCGTAATGTTTTTTTTTTTTTGTTTTTTTTCAGATCGAAACTAATGCGTGTCGCATTAGTTTACACAGATCTGATGACACACATTGCGACAACGAGACAATAAAACGCGAGGTCTTTTCTCAGCTAGAATAAAATATTGCGATAAAAGATCGACGTTAATTGAGTTGACCGCGCGCTTGACGTTACGCGAAAGGTGACAGAGCGACGGTTTTCATTAGGAACAGTGTTACTAATTACAGCGTTATTAGAAAGTCTGTTTTCACGCACTAAAAACGCTCTAACGCGAGGTGGTGTACCACGTGACGTAATGTGACGCGTACGGCAGTGACAGAAACCAGTCATTCGTCAGGCGTTACCGCTTGAAGGGGAATGAGAGAGGCTTCTTGATGCCGCAGTAGTAACGGTCTATAGCTACTAGACGCGTCTCAGGTAATGACGGAACAAAATTAAGTCAGACAGTCAGGCAAATTTCGCAATCGCTCAAACCTCGGCACATTTTCGATCTTTGAAAAAAAAAAATAAATGCATAAAAAATGACTTTACATATGAAGTTCATTATTAGAATAGAGATAAATGTAAATACACAAATATATTATATATAAATTACGATATAAAATAAAACACATAATATTTGATTTATATTTTAATTGCAATCAAGCGATAATAAAATCAATCGTTTAATTGCTGTATAAACATAATCTTTATTTTATAACTTTTAAATTTGTTCATTTTTTGATATTTTATTTTATATAAAAATTTAATATTTAATATTTAATAAATATTTTATTTTATATAAAAATTGAAACTTCAAACAGAAATATTAGTATAGTTTATAACCATATCTAATATACATATATGTGTGTGTATGAGATGTTATCATGAAATTGTAAATGGTATTTAACGCGTCATTCCTCAAACACACGATTGTCATTATCTACCGTCTGTACAACTCAATCCCGCAACGATTAAAGGGATTGTTTCGAGGTAAACGCGCGCGCCGTCGCAGTGACCCATTAAATCAGCTGAAGCTCTGATTAGGAATGACCCCGTGCCTGGAAACGGTGCGTATTGTATATATACATACGTGACAGCTATTCGCTTCCACGGATGGCCTCGTCTACTCGGCGAACCCTTGATTTCAACCTCTATACATCCGTAATGAGCCCTTGAAGCCTCACAATAGTCCGATGTGTAACCAACCAAAACCCACCAGGAGTAATTCCGAGATGCGCGGCGAAGAAGCCAGAGCAAGTCGATCAGCTAACGCATTCCCGATTTGCCTAATCGCGATAAACGACTTGCGTGAGAGTAACTCGAAGAAAGTAAAATAGCTTGGAGTAAAATAGCTCGAGAAATGAGCGGTAACACATTTTCTCTTAAAAGACGGATAAAATTACCATAAAGCGATAAGAGAACGAGAGAGAGAGAGAGAGAGAGAGAGAGAGATGAAAATAGAAAATATTATTAAAATAGCGGAGAGATAAAAGCAGATATTATTAAAATAACAGAGAAAGAGAATTCAATTTTTACATTTATTTTTTTTTTTCTATAGCTTTAATTTCACCGACAATGTATTTTTAAGCCAAACAGCTGCGAAAGTTTCAAGTGGATTTTAAATAAATGCGCCATTATTTGTTGCTATTAATTTAATTGTATCATTTTTTTTTAACGAGTTTTTACTTGAAAAAATACCGCTTTATATAAGATGGAAAGAGATTAAGGGACAACTTTGCGAAATAAAAAAAAACGAGATAATCCGAAAAAGTTGGAAAACTATTATTCTATTGTATATATACGTCAGTTCGGCGAATGGATTTTCTTCGACCCTTCGTAATATTTTATGAACTAAAGTTTAAGTCCAAAAAAAAAAAGGAAGTAAACTCTGTAAAGAGAATTAATATAAGATTATATTATTAGATATTGGTGTAGTAACTAACTTTTCTCTTTTATATCAAAGGAGTTTTTTGCGTTTCGAAGCGCGGCGTTAAAATAAAATTATTACATACTCCGTGTTAATGTTTCCCCGGGAGGAAAGTAATTTTTAAATGAGCATTACGATTATTTTATAGAATAAATCTGACTAAAAACGCTGCGTTCGCTGAATCAGCAATGGAGACTCGAACAGATTTGACGTCTATCGGCTGCCCATTGGCGTGAGAGAATCTCCCTAAATAAATAAATATTCCTTACGCCGAAGGATTTGCTTTTACGTGAAAAAACATCATGAATCGCCGATCGTGCGTGTCTTTCGCCGACCTTTCGCGAATGGTTCTATCTGTGGACTTTGATTGAGCGCCGTTTTTCCAGCGCCTACGAAGAATATTAAACATGAACGAAGGGTGGAGACTGCGGTTGCTTCCCTACCTCGTTCGTTCGTTTTCTGTCCGAAACATCGAGCCGGAATGCCTAGCACGAAACAAACGACGCGGCTCATCGATAATTCATTACCATCTTCCATCAATTCCTTATCTTGGCATGCACTACGATCCGTGGGGGATCGTACCTCTCTCGTAATCTCTCTGATGGAATCGGTCTGCGGTTGACGAAATACAGCGCTGCGGATTATGACGTTCGGCGAGAAGTTTTTTTGCAATATTTTATACACAGTCGTTTAGCGGATGTGAAATATTTCGAACATCTCTCGTACATATCGGAATATATTTCTCGAATTCTCTTCGATAGAGAAAAAAGATATATTTAAATATTTACACACATACACACATACACACACAGTTCTCTTTTGCGATATTTCTTTCACTTCGTTATCGATTTGAAAATGAAATTATTTTTAGTTAGACACGATTATCATGATGAAATTGCGAATGTTTTTTTTTTATAAGTCGTCGTCTCCTAATCTTGTGATCACAACATTGAATGTACCGTAATTGAGTTAATTCTGAACCGACCGCGTTCGTAAGATTATTATTAATTCAGTGGAAAGCCAAACTCTCATGACATAATTAACAAGATAATGACTTATTATCAGAACCCACGTAAAATGACGTTGACAAAAACAGCTGGCACAAATTGATTAAATCCATTAATTGCTTACACTTCGTTGCGTTAAATCACTTTACGTCGAAAGTAAAAGATTATGATAATTGAAGATTATGATAATTAATTTTATTATGATAATTGAATTCTTGTAAATAGAAATATCGATTATTCGACATTTTCTTTCTTTACGACGAGGAAGAAAAAAATTAAAAAAAAAAAAAAAAAAAAGTATCGCAAAAAAGAAAAGGAATATTTTCCTTATTTTCTCGACCGCGCTCATTTCCCGTAAATTTTTAGCCGCCGGATACGATTTTTCACGGCTCTGCAAAGTGCACTTCCAGGTTTGAAAAATGCTATTCGCGAAAGAAAATTTATGGACGGTCGTGACGGCGTTGTTGGCTGCAATAAGAAATCGGTTTCGAGAAGATAAAGCAAGAGAAAGGGAAATTCACTATAGGACAACGTACTTTTCTACTACTGGACATCTAACAGCCATCGGATATCGGACTCACACGATTTGTACAAAACTTTAATGAAATAGTCATGTGACATATCGTATAACACATATGCCGTACGATA